>DWTR01000053.1:0-24713 GCA_018244935.1 Ardaris minthe | reverse complement strand
TAGGTTCAAATCCTATCATGCCGACCAAAATTCCTTAGAAAAACCAACCGCTTATGGTTGGTTTTTTTATGCCTGAAGTTTGCTTGGTGTAAAACTGGTGTAATACTGGTGTAAAACTACAATGGGTTATCACTAAAAATTCCTCCCTTACTTATCCGTATTGATGGCAATATCAATGCTATTTGATGATAATCCTGCCAATTTTCCTGATAATGTTTGAATAATTTGAGTGACCTCATCCCCCCATCGTTGCCGATTGTTGCGCCCTTTTCATCTCAGCGATAATGTCATTCATCGATTTACTCACGCGATTAAATGCATCATCGGTTTGGCCTGTATCGAATTCAAATATTTGAACAAATGTATCCATTAACGACATAAATTATCTTTCTTTGGGCGTAAAAAAACGCCCATTAGACGGTTGAACTATAAAACATAAATCTCAGCATCTATCATTTTTGAATTATCATCAAAATAACCCATACCGACTGGCACTGAAAATTCGCATAAGAATTAAACTTCTGTTTTTAAGTAAAACATTTTAAATGTCGTGATACTGCTAAGGCTTCGTTTTAATGACTAGTAATAGCGATTTGCCACAGCTCAAATGCCATAGCCTTAGAAACGACTATTTAAATTACTTAAATAGTCGTACTAAATATATTTAGTTTAAAGAATAATACTAGAGATCATTTGCATCTAAAGATGAAATTATGCTTTGAACACGATTCAAATCTTTTCCATATAAAACAACGATGCCTTTAATTTCATCGAGATATAATGTATTTCCATTATTTGTCCAAAGATGCACTTTAGGGCGTCCACCTCTCGCTGGAGGGCCGAATTTCTTTGCCATCACATTAAGTACGCCCGTTTGGCTAAAGCCCGTTATTTGAGATAATGACAATCGAACAACAGCTACTTTTTCATTCAATAATGTAACTGTACTTGATTTAACATCCGTACCACCATAGCTCTTAATATCCAGATGACATACTCTTACATCTCCAAATATTTCACCCTTTAAACTATTACACGTAATGCTATCCCCGATACTTATCTCTTTTATCTCTAACGGGTGATCTGTATGGCTTGTTAACCCAGGAACTGTACAACCCGAAATTAATAAAGATAAAAATAAAACTTTAATTTTATTCATTATATACACCTAAAAATAATTAATAATGCAGATATATAATAATTTATGATTTAACCCTCAATAGGTTGATGAGGTGACTTATATTGCGTATTTAGGTCGAATAGATATATTTATTCAGTTTTATGGATCTTTCTCAATTTAATAAGCTGCTCAAAACTCAAATAACGAAGGTCAATACCTGTTATTTAAATAGGTTCACCATCAGTACCAATTATTTCTGCCTTGTTCTTCTGCATATCTATACGCACCTCATCTTGATTACAAGTAAGAGCCTCAATACCAAACTTCCCTTCTTTCACACCTGCAAACCCTATCGAATCACGCCACTGGTAATTGAAGCCAAAGCCCCAACAATCACACTTTTTATCCTATCTATCATCTCATTTTAACTTGCTCCAAAAATCGATATATAATAAATTACATAATGATAACAAAATAAAAAATTGGAGAAGCAATGAAGTTATTTATGTTCTACATTGGTGGTAATGCCGGTAAATCAAATATTGAAGTTCACGATATCCAATTTGTTGTGGCAGAAAAACCTACAGATGCTTGGCCTGCGTTAAAAGAAGCATGGTTTGGAGATAAAGACAAAATACATATTGATGGTTATGCAGAAATCACTTGGGTTGATGGATTTAATATTACCCTTAGTGATAAACCTAGCAATAGCAATGATAATTTATATTTTGTTAATGTGGGAGGCTACCATCCATCAAGTCTAGCTGAATTGCATGAATTTGATTTGTTTGTTGCTAAATCAGTGAATGAAGCTAAAGAGAAGGCTATTGCAACGCTTTTAGTAAATAGCCAACAGCAACATAAAGACAATTTAAAAGATGTTGATGATTGCATTTTATTAAGCAAAATTGGCAATTTTTACATTCATCTAATGCCAAATAATTCAGGTGAACATTTCAAACCTTTATGGCAAGGTTATCAGCCTATTGGTATTAAAAAGACTCAATAATAATTTTTACTGCGCTGTTATTTTTCAGCGTAGTAAATTTTATAATTTAAGCAATCATCAACCTATTTTTAGATATGTATCAATTTAAACAACATTAATATTTCCATTTAAAATAACTCCATATTACTTGTTTGTTATTTAAAATTCATCAACTTCTTAAAATAGAAGCCTTTTTTAGTTTTTGGAAATTTACTTCCATAATATATTTTTCGCTCATAATCTCGGCCAGCATAGTGATTATCACCATAAAATTGACCATATAATGCAGTTTTAGGGCACACTTCATCAGAAAAAAATCTATGATTATTATCCACTTCAATTTTCCTTCTTTAAATTAAAATTAAGACCTCTTTAAATTAATTATAAATATTTATTATTTATAATTTTTAGTAGTTATTTAATACCATACTACTTTTATAAAATAGATCCAGTTTCTAGTCGTACTATTATTTAAATTAAAGAAAAAACATAATTAGACAAAATAAAAATTGAGTGTATGCTATATATCAGACACTCAATAATTAAAAACTTATTATTCATTATCTATTTTTCTATTCGCTATTCCAAAAGGAATATGCACAGAAGGTAATTCAGATGATGATTTTAAATGCAGTCTTTGATCATCAAAGAATATATGAGGTTTTAGAATTCTCAGAACATTGGCCTTCTCTACTCCCCCCATAAAAAAGGCTTCATTAACAGAAATTCCCCATGCTCTCATCGTGTTAATAACACGTTTATGAGATGGTGCATTACGTGCAGTAACAATAGAGATCTTAAGTAATGGAATATATGTAGGATCTTGTTTTACTTTTTCTAATTCTAATTTTTGAATATCAGAAATACGCAGTAAAAACTTTTTTAATGGTCCAGGATTATGAGGAACATTAACCATTTTGGCTTCATGATTATGAAATTGAGACAATTCACCTGAAGTTTTATAAATAACTTCAGCTTCATCATCAGCAATCACACCATCAAAGTCGAACGCAATTCTTAATTCATCAGCATCATCATCATTAACATGACCTTCTAATATCTGCCCTGCTGGATAATTTGCATTAATTGCTTGTAAAACATCGTCATGATCAGCAGATAAAAATAACTCAATATCAAATGCTGGAATATAAATATGAGGCGATTTTCCTTGAAGAAATACAGCTCGGGTGATCCCGAGCTTATAATGTTCAATAGAATTCATCACTCTTAATCCAGTGTCGGGATCATTTCTAGATAACAAAATAACTTCAACGAGTGGATCGTCAGGCCTAATATTATTTAGCTTCAAAAGTCGGCTAATAAAAGGAAATGCAACACCTTTATTCAAAGGTACATCCTGCATTTTATGTTGATATTTTCGATAAGCTTCCTCTCCTTGTGTGCGAAAAATATTATCTGATTCTTCTAAATCAAATAATGCACTAGAAGAAAGCCCTATGACTAATCTCTTCGTTAAATCATACGCCATCGCCAAAATTCTCTGTTAGTTCCTTTTATTATTCATAATATCACTCTTTTAAGAGAGTGAAGATAAGAAAACTTATACAAAAAAGCAGATAAAATCGTAGTATTTACCTGAGTATAAGCACTTTATCATTAAATCACACCCCATGAAATGATATTGATTATCATTTGCATTTGAGAGGTATCCTTATTATTGTTATGACTACAATTCATAAGGAGAAAACTCATGGTTAAGAAAACGATACATTTACGCTCTCAGCATTTTAAAGATTTAGTCAATAAAATGAAAAAAATGAGTGCTGTTAAAAATACAATAAACACTAAATCAGAAAATAGTGATCTTGTTGTTATTAATAATAAAATCCCAACTTTGGTTTCTATAAAGTAAAATAATTTATTGGTTTTTAGTGTGAATAAATAATAACCGCAATTTTCTTAGGGTTGACAGATTAAATGATAATGATTATCTTTTAACTCGTGAATAGTTGAGTATTTTACTTGGTTTTTCACAACGACATTGCTCACATTGCTTCTAGTATTTATTGACCAACTCTCCTAGCGTTGGTCTTTTTTTTATCTGTATTATCCCGCAATCTGCTTAATCCTAAATGGAGGACATACTTTCCTTCGAAATACTATTATCTTGTTAAAGCTAAAATAGTTTATAGTGAATTTAACGCAAGGTAGTAATATTGTATTTGGTTATCACATCTAAAAAGGATCATGAAATAACCACATTATAATTAAACCATATCATCAATAGGGATTTTAAATTATGGGTTTTATTTCCACTATCATTGGAAAAAATAAAGAGCTAACACCAGAGCAGCAATGGGAACAACTTAATAAAAAATATGCAGATAATCCTATAGAGCGTATTCGTGAAAAATTAGTACTAGTATCTAGTATTGATCATGAATATAAGGAATTTGGTGCTGACAATCATAAATATCAACTAAATTCTCCACTCTCAATAGAGAAAGTTAATCAGCTACAAGTAAAGGCAGGATGTGAATTTCCCAAAGATTATATCGCCTTTATAACTCAAATTGGTAATGGCGGTACAGGCTCTTATGGCGGTGCGGGTCCTTACTATGGCTTATATGCTTTTGATGACGCAATAGATAGAAATGGCGTACAAAATTGTGCATTACCCTGCTTACTTAAACCTAAAATGGATATCGATGAATGGAAAGCACTGTGTCATGTACCCGAAGACTGTAGTGATGAAGACTTTGATATTATTTGTGATAGAGTTCATCAAGGTACGCTTTATTTAGGAACTTGTGGATGCGAATACGATCTTTTATTAGTGGTCAATGGTAAATATAAAGGTCATATTTTATATACATCTGATTGGGTTAATTCAGATACTCCTTACACATTTTCCTATGAAACTTCATTTACACAATGGTACGAACGTTGGTTAGATGAAGTGATTTTAGGCTATGACACAAGCTGGTTTGGTCATCGAATGGGAGGCAATGAAGAAACATTACTTCATTTTGCCCAAAATAATGAAGATATTACGAAAAAAATTAGTGCTATCAATTCATTAACTAAGTTGCCTGAATTATCCAATAGCAGTTTATGTTTTTTAGAACAACAACTACAAACTGAAAATATTGAGTTATATAAAGCGTCATTAAATGTTTTAGCCACTTATTTTAAAGAACAAGCATTACCTTATATTCAGCAAGCTTTAGTTGCTCCATTTGATGAAAAAACAGACATTGTTATTCCTATTATTTACTTTAAATATAGAGATCAATGCTCTCTTTTCAAAGATAGCCTTTTCCCAATTCTTAAAGTAACGAACAGCGAAGATACATTGCGTTTTATTGGTTACTCTTTGGCCGAATTAAAAGCCGTTTTAGTTGAAGATTTTCAACCATTCTTTACTCACCCAAACGTAGAAATAATAAGAAGTGCAATTTATGCAGCTTCTCATGATATTAATTTAAAAGAAAAAACATCAGCATTTTATGAACTCACAATATCTGAAAATGAAGAGATCAGCTTAGGTGCAATTCAGGCATTATCTAGCTCAAATTATATCGATAGTGAGTTGTTAGCTTATTTACAACAAGCTTGGAAAATGTATCCCAAAGAAAAAAATCCTTATATACGCAACAATATCTCTTCTTATATTGCGAAGGTATATCAGAACAATGAAGTTGATGTAACAAAATGGTAACTAACAGATAAATAGGCATTTTTCTCTTATTTATTTTAAATAGACAATAAGTAGATCTTGTTATTGTCTATTTTTAATTCAAATCTCATTATAAATAAGCATATTGTTATTCTAGTCAATGAAATAAATTATCAAGAATTTCAACTAAATGTATGCAAACTTTATAGTTAAACCAAGATGATTTTCGTTTATATCATTTAACCTCATAGTTAAACCAAAATTAAAACAAATAAAATCAATTGGTTATACAGAAGAGACGCAAAAAACATTTATTTCCTCAGAAAATCACTCTAATTCTGCACTTATTCTTATTATTTCTTTTTAAAGTTTGTTACAGATTGATATCTTTTTTTCCCTTATTATTTGTTTCAGTATTTCATCACTGATAGATATTTAATTTTCCCCCGCCTCGTGCGGGGATTTTTTTATCTAAATTACCCTCTCAAAATGTTCAATCGCTAAACTCTCACTATTTTCAAACTAAACCTACTTTCCTGTTTTTCCCATAGCGTAACCATATTATGCCAATTATATCTTTTGTAATGGACGGAAAGGGACATGGCAATAAAGCTAAAATTAGTGACAGAGCAAAATGTACACACCTTCATAAACTGGAAATAAAAGTAATCAACACATCGCTCAATTAATTACAGAAACATTAGGAGTTCCTTTTCAATATCAAACGTTATCTTATCAATATAAAAACTATCTAAAAAAATGAGTTTTTATTCTTAATAACTATTTCTTTGTAATATTTTGACAACTTTTTTTGAACTCTGAAATTACTCATTTTATAAGTTTTCTATTTTAACGACAAAATGTATCATGAAAAAATTAAGTAATTTAACTAATATCAAAAAAAGTTAACTTATTAACAAAAATAATCAAAAATAAATTTAATTTTTAAATTTCAGATATTTACATAAGTTATAATTAACTCACATTAATAATTCAGTACTTAAAAAACCACAAACTCATTCATAAATCTTTATCTACCTGTCATTAACTATCAAGATTTTTTACAGATTGATATATTTTTTTCCTCTAATATTTCTTCCATCAACTGATACGAAAAAATACTTATTCATCGTATACAGAAAAACAAATAAAAAATTAACCAAAGAAAGAATATTTAAGGAATATAAAATGAAAAATAATTTTATTATCGGAAGTTTTTTAGCACTTTTATTATCAGCTCCAACTATGGCAAATAATAATAAAGTAATCGGTTCAGGAACAATTACATTTACAGGTTCAATTATAGAGGGAAATTGTATGACCAACTCTGTAGGAAATACTTTTAAAACAAATTGTTGGAATGGAACTGAAATGGAAGAAACTTTGCATAACATTGAACCCAATAAAATTTTTAATGCTCAATTAGGTGAAAACAAGGGTTCAATGAGCATAAATTGGATCAAAGAAAATGTAGGGATAATGGATATCGAATATAACTAATACAGCAAAATTAAAATCATATATTTTTAATAAACATCAATATCTATCAAGTAGAAATAGTATTTATTATTAAATAACGAGTATATATTTTCAAGAAATTAGAATTCATTACTATATAAATAATATTTTCCATTATGGCTATAATATATTAGGTAGATATAGTTTATTTCTATATTTACTAACTCTATTTTAACTTATTTATATAATTTTAATCTTCTTATCTTTGCTTTGTATACCCTGTCTTTATCGACCAAATCCATACAAACATTAGGGTTGACAAGCTAAGTGATAATGATTATCTTTTACCTTGTGAATAGTTGAGTATTTTACTTGGTTTTTCACAACGACATTGCTCACATTGCTTCCAGTATTTACTGTGACCAACACATCATGTGTTGGTCTTTTTTTATATATTAATAATTAATTAATTATAAAAACTGGCTTCACCTGCTGGTCGAGTTTTAAAACGACGGTGAGCCCATAAATATTGATCTGGCGCTCTCATAATTTCTGTTTCAATCAACTTATTCATTCTATCTGTGTCATTTTGAATATCTTCAGAAGGATAATTAATCAGCTCTTTCCCTATGATTAAACTGTATTTTTTGCCTTTCTGATTTTCATTTCTGACCAAAGTAACCGTTAAAGATGGTGCTCCTGATAATTTTGCTAATATAGCAACTCCTTTTGAAGTTGATGTTTTTTCAACAGAAAAGAATGGAGAAAATGTTGTACCTTTTAAACCAAAGTCTTGGTCAGGAGCAAACCAAATTGCTTTTCCTTTTTTTAACTCCATAACCATAAACTTTAAGTTACGTCTATCTATCATACCTTTATCTGAACGGCATCTTGCTTTAGTTTGGATAAACTCCATCGCTTTATTATTATGTGGTCTATACATGGCGTTCACAGGGAAACAAAGCCCCATAATGCGTCCACCCAGCTCTAGAGACATAGAATGTATACCAATTAATAGAATTCCAGCATTTTTATCATTTGCATCAGTAAAATTGGCGATCCCTTGTACTTCAAAGAGGTTTTTTAATCGGCGATCACTCCAAAACCACGCCATGCCCGTTTCAAATAATGCGACACCTAATGACGATAAATTATCCATCACAAGCTTGTTAATTTCATTTTCATCTTTATTAGGGAAACATAATTCTAAATTTTTCTTTATGATCGAGACTCTTCTTTTGACAAAGAAACGAGATAACAGCCCAAGATGTTTACCTAAAAAAAGTAACCAAGAATAAGGAAGTTGTACTAATAAAAAAAGAATAAAAACACCAAACCAAGTTAAGAAATATTTTGGATGTAATAGATGCAATGAAAAAACGTTTTTAGCGTACACAAGTTTGTCCTTTAGGAACCAAAAAGCATTTAAGCCACATTGAATTAAACAGCAATTGTTTAAGATAAGTCTTTAAATGTTAATTTAATTTTATCTTAAATTATTTTTATGATTTATCTGATATCTTTTATTCTAATAAATTTTTTTTATTTCTTTTGATTGAGAAGGCAATATCTTAATGCCTTTATTTTGCCATTATAATAATTAATTTATCCATTAATTTATTGTTCTGTAAAAATCAGTAGGCATTAAAGTAAATAACTTTCTGGAGTTTTAAATAATTTATATTAAATACTTACATAACTTTAATAATACTATTTTTATATGCTTTACTACGTACACTCTAAATTTAAATAACACTAGAAATTGATATAAAAAAACCTCACCGAAGTGAGGTTTTTTAGATCTTACTTGTATCAATATTGCATTAAGCAATACATACAGTAATAAAAGCTCAATAGATTACAGAGCGATTACGTTCGCTGCTGCTGGACCTTTAGCGCCATTTTCGATAGAAAATGAAACTTCTTGGCCTTCTTTCAGAGATTTGAAGCTATCGCTTTGGATCGCTGAAAAGTGTACGAATACATCTTTGCTACCGTCTTTAGGAGTGATAAAGCCAAAACCTTTATCATCGTTAAACCATTTTACTGTACCAGTCATTGTATTAGACATAAGATTTCCTTTAATTAATTATTTTGCCATAAGGCATTGTTTGCGGTTTGATTTCGGATTTTTACTTATGGTCACTATTTGAAGGAATTCGCAACGAAGAGGTATCAGGGATAACGCTAAACGGTGAACTACTTAAAACTGCACTAACATAAATAGGTCTGTACTTCCAAACCAGTGGCGCTATTAAGTCATATAATTCGGTTTATAGCAAATTATTTTCATCTTTATTTTAAAAAAACTTTTCACCCACAAAATTAGAAGATAATTATAAGATAAAAACAATTATCTATTTCACCTATCTCATTATTTTAATTTAAGAACATGAATAAAAAAGTAGATACTGTTATTTTTTAAGATAATCAGTATCTACTCTATCATTAATGTACTACATCACCTTAATCAGCGAGTTCTAATAAAATTTCTTCTGTTTTCGTCCATAGAAGTGAACCACCTTCTTCTGGCCATAAATGCCGCTCAGCATTAGGGAAACGTTGAAATAATGAATCCCCAAAGTCTGGAGAATGAACTGTACTGGTATCTTTCATTCCATACCATAAGGTTGTTGGTGTCTTTATTTCTTCAGGTGAAAATCCCCAAGGTTGCATAGCAATCAGTAAATCTTGAGTATATCCATCATTGCCTTGTTTAAAGGCTTCAGCCATACATTCTTGATAAACTGGGAGAAAATCAATTGATTTATAAATAGCCAAATCAACTTCGGCACTGTAATTTAGAATAAAATCCATTAACCATTTGGCTGTTATATTTTGCTTAATCCAACTGGTTAACGAATCTGGTGATCCAACAGCCTGACGTTGTATATTAACAACATCATCTGTTAGCTTATTTTGTGTATCTGGATAGTCAAATTGATCTTGTCCTGCGACAATAAGTAATTTATCAACATGGCAATAAACACAAAGCGCCATAGCAAAAACAGCACCTTGTGAAAATCCCATTACATTAATACTTTTAATATGAAGATGGTCTAATAAAAATAAAATATCTTTAGAAAAAGATTTTAACGACTTTTGAGGATCAAAAGTGGAATCGCCTAATCCTGGGCGAGTGGGTGTAATCAACCGAATATTAAGCTTATTTAAAAGGTCAGCTTCTACTCCTAATAAACCACTCATACCTGCACCGGTGCAAAATAATACTGGTTTACCTTGCTCTGGGCCTGATTCATACCACGTTAAAATTCTATTATCTGGTAATGATACATTATATTTTCTTGAGTTTTTAATTTTCATTAGATTTTGTCTTTTATTAATTTTTGATAACACATTACCTACCAATTGGCATAGCAATGTCTATTTTTAAGTTTTGCTTTTAAAAATTAATGTTGAGACTCGCTAAGGGTAAGATTTCATATAAACTCGCAATAAATTTTGTTTCGTTGCCGATAAATGGATAAACCGAAATTTATTCTTTGTTTTCTAAAAAATAAAAATGCGTAGATTTTATACTACGCCCTATTAGTATAATCGAATTAGCTGTAATAGGTAAGAGCCATCATTGATCATTTTTATTTTAAATTTTTATTATATTTATTGTTTTATTTTTCTTATAAAAAAAGAGAGCAATAAAATTGCCCTCTTTTTTATTTATAACTGATTTCTACGTTATTTTACTAATTTACAAGTACGTCCTTTATCTTCAGCAATACGCCCATTAACTGCATCATCTTCTGAAATCGTTGCTAAATTAAATTCACTTTTTCCTTTACCCCAAATTTGGAAATTCTCACCAACATAACGAGCGCCACTAGCCGCAATAGCTTCTTTTAGAACAATAATTTCATCGTTGTAATACATAACCGCTAACTGTTCAGTAGGGAAAGAAACTCTAATTTTTTGACCTTCACAGTTATAAGTATCCGTTTTAGCAGCCAAAGCAGGAGCTGTTATTAATGAAGAAACTAATGCAACAGCAGAAATAGAAAGTAATTTATTCATTTACATATCCTAAAATAATCAAGTAAAGTTTTACTAATGAAATTAGACTAGACTTCATCTTTTAAAGATGAAATAGGATATCTCCGCATTTTATTAAAACTAAAAGTTTATATGAATATTTTAATTTAAGATTAATTTTAATAAAAAATTATCAATCATTGATGAGTGAGTTAAAATGCAATTTCTTAATTAAAATCAAGTTTAATTAAACCAAATTTCAATACATAACTTTACATTATTATCTGTCTATTTTACTTTATTCAGTGTAATTATCACTATACGATATGCTATTATCCTAGTACCTATAAATTTATTGTAGTTCAATAATTTAAGTCGATCTTATTGAAAAATATCGATAAAGAAAAAAATAGGAATATTCATGCTTCAAGAGAATGTTGTTAAAGATATTATTGTTTGGATTGAGCAAAATCTTGATTCACGCTTATCATTAGATATTGTTGCTGAAAAATCAGGTTATACAAAATGGCATTTTCAGCGCTTATTTAAAGCATATACAGGAATATCTTTAGGAAAATACATACTCGCC
This sequence comes from Ardaris minthe, assembly GCA_018244935.1. NCBI lineage: Eukaryota > Metazoa > Arthropoda > Insecta > Lepidoptera > Hesperiidae > Ardaris > Ardaris minthe. Next base: position 12,931 of record DWTR01000053.1, on the reverse strand, counting down.
CGCCGTTTATCTTGCGGTGCTTACGCTTTACGTATAACGCGTTGTAGCCTGCTTGATATTTCCTTGAAATATCGGTTTGACTCTCAACAAACATTTTGTCGCGCATTTAAAAAACAGTTTAATATTACGCCTTCCGAATACAGAAAAAAACCAGGTTGGGATATTAGTGAACTGATTTTTCCCGCACTAGAAACGGTTGAACTTAGCGCTAAATATGAAGTCGTTACCTTTCCTTCCCTAAAATTAGCGGGTATGTCTCACCAATACAACAAACCTGTTTCAACGTGGAATTCAGACAAGAAAAAATTTAGAAAAGAATTTTGGCGTAAATTTTTGAAGGATATACATACAATACCCACAGAGCTATATGCAATGCATCGAGCCTCTGCGAGTACATTAGAAGATACGATGTACATTTATAGTACCGCGGTTGATAAAGAAAAATTATCAACAATATCTAATCTATCATCAATGTCACAATTAGAATTACCTAGTGGTAATTATTTAGCAATTACTTTTAATATGGATGAAATTTTAGGTTCATTAACAGGTTACGATGATATTATTTACACGGTATATACTAAAGTATTACCAAAAATGAATTTATTACGTAGATCTGGCCCTGATATTGAACAATATACATTAAAAGGATCGGTGAGTTACGATAAATTACTTGAGCAAAGTGAACAATACTTACAAAAAATTAGCTACTATATTCCTGTTCTTTAATCAGTTTCATCTACAAAAAAGATCCCAATTAAATTGGGATCTTTCTATTTAAAGAGATATCTAAAATAATTCTCTTCTATCAATCTTTCTTAGACTTATTAGCAAAGAAAATATCGTCTTGGATATCTTTTGTTCTTATTGTAAACAATTCGTTCATTAAGTTTTCAGTTAATTTTTCAGCATCTGCCATAACTCGTAGATTAAATTCATTAAGCATTTTATCTGCACCGGCTTTATCTGTTTTCACCATAGTGAGATATTTAGCTTCCATTTCTTTTTGCTCTAATGCAGTTTTTGCTTCCCACTCTTGATAAGCTTTTTTCACTATTGGTGCGAGTTTTGGATAATCGGTCATTACTAATGTTTGTAACTTACGATATTTCCAGTAAATAGAATCACTGTCTGCTTGATTGCTGCCTATTCCATAATGTTGCGGATAAGCTTTTAATCCACTGTAATACGGAACAAATGCAGTTAAATCCGCCATACCTAATCCTACATAAGTCACTTCGCCTATTTCTTGAGGAAGTTCTGGACGGACTTGCATAACATGCGCTTCATAAGTTCTAAATACACTAATTGGACGCCATGGCTCTTCACCATTTAATCCATTGGTATATGGGTCGTGCTCTGTTCCTTCAAAGTGATTACGTAACATCGCTTTCGCCTCTTCAACAGATACTTTTTTCTCTGGCGTTAATAAAGGCGCAAAGTTACGACCATCGTCCACAGCTTGTTTTAATGATGGATTAAATTGTTGCTGAATAACCCATACTCGCGGATCGTTATAAGTACGATCTCGTTCGTCATCTCGTGTATAAGCTTTTGAAAAATTAAACGCGCCTTCTTTTTCAGGATTATAAAGCCCTTTCTCAACAGCAAATTCCACTAGATTTTTCGAGCCTAAAACATCATTACTGTTAATATCATAGTGTTGTAATCGACCTTGGTTTCCTGTCGCAAAGTATTTATCTTTAGGTAATTTTTGTGCGATCCAATGATGCCCAGTTCCAGTTTCTAAGTACCAAAGCTCATTTTTATCAACAACGGCAACACCAAATCCTTCACCAGCACCTTGTTTTTCAATAATACTACCTAATAATTCCACGGCTTCACGAGCTGTTTTTGCTCTTGAAAGCAGGACATCTGGAATATCATCTTCCGTTATCCCGGTATCTTCAACATAGGGATCAAAAGAGAGTGCTTTAGGTGAAGCAAAAATAGATTCAGTACCACTGACACCCACCCCTAGTTCATTAAATCCTGTTGCACCATGAAGTTGTGTTTTCCAATTCGGTACAGTGGTATAGCGCAATGAATTCTTAGGTAATGGATACGTAAAATTATTAGCACCGTTATGTTCTTTGGTACTATAAATCCCCGTTTGATTCGTTTTAGCAGGATGAATAACAAAATGTTGTGCTTTTAATGCATCGCTGTCTGCGCTACGAGCAATAATCAACGAACCATCATTTGTTGCTTCACTTCCCGCTAACAACGTTGTACAGGCTAAAGCTGAAGAAACTAATGCAATATTAACGGATAAGGCAATAATGCCCTTTTTGAATAAAGACATAAAACTCCCCATTTGCTTGTTATTTATAATTTATAGATCAATTAAGTATCTTTTTAGAATCAAAATAAAAAACCAGATAGATAATTTGATGCGAAATATTAACAATGAAAAAGTATGAGTTTCCGTGATTTACATCTCAATGATTATTATATTTCGAAATAAAAACATTAATTATTCGCATCATATTAATATCAATAAGCTTTATAGAAAGATGCATTTAAAATATAAATACCATTTTTATTATTGATAAAATCTAGAGATGTAATCCAAATGAAATTTAATTATAAAAACAGACTTAAATATTAAATTAAATAACAACTAATTAAATATAATAATGTTCTATGTTAATAAAAGACATTAATAGTAATAAAATTCAGGCATAAAAATAGCCACTAGAATTGCTTACTGTTTTAGTGGCTATTTTATTAATCTTTATTCATTTATAAAACGCATTAACTGCTGGCGTAATTGCTTATTTTCTTGTTTTAACTGTTCATTTTCATCTAATAAAGTCAATGCTATGGCGATACCATGCCAATCTAATGCGAGTTCTTTATGAAGTTTTAATGCACGATGTATCACCACAATAGCGTTATCATCAAAAAACCATTCCTGAGTTTCAATTTCTAACGGTTCGATCACACCAAGAGCGACAAACTCTTTTAGCTCATCATTTGATATTCCTGTGTGATAACAAAACTCAGTAACAGTAAATACGGTTGTTGTTAATTGACCCATTATTTATTCTCCCAGTCTTTACGTGGATTATAATCGGTCTGGCTATCTGCAATTTGTTGCCATAATTCGCGTGTCTTTTCATCGGGTTTAGGTGGCATCACAATTTTTAAAATTGCATATAAATCACCGCTGACCTTTTTGCTAACTAACCCTTTTCCCTTAATACGTAGTTTTTGTCCTGCCTGACTTCCCGCTGGAATAGTTAACAAGATTTTTTCTTTTATTGTGGGTATAGGAATTTTTGCACCTAATGCAGCTTCCCAAGGAGCTACTGGAACAACGATTTCTAAATCATGACCTTTAACATCAAATAGAGGATGAGGAGCAATACGAATCGTTAACCATAAATCACCATTTTCTCCTCCATTTTCACCTGAAGTACCTTGCCCTTTTAAGCGTATACGTTGTCCATCAATAACACCTGCGGGAATTTTAACATTCAGTGTTTTAGGAATTTCTTTTTCCAAAATACCAAAGACATTATAAACAGGTAAGTGGTAACTTATTGTGCGTTTATGCTCTTCCTGTGATTCTTCCAGAAAAACAGCTAATTCTATTTCTAAATCATGCCCACGCTGTTTATGAGGCTGTTGAGTTCGACGCCCTTCAAATGGGGAGTGTTGACCGAAAAATGAAGCATAAAAATCATCAAAATCTTCTTGGCTAAAGTTTTCTTGACTCTTATTTGAATGTTGTTGTGTAAATTGCCTAAATTTAGGATCGTTACGATTAGCCCAAAGTTCATCATATTCGGCTCGACGTTGTTCATCGCCTAATATTTCCCATGCCTGAGCAATTTCTTTAAAACGCTCTTCTGCATTTGGCTCTTTACTGACATCTGGATGATATTTTTTCGCTAAACGGCGATAAGCTGTTTTAATCGTTTTAGTATCATCAGTGGGTTTAACACCCATAATGGCGTAATAATCCTTTAATTCCATAGTGATATCTCAATTATGTTAAATAATGAATTAAATATTAATGCCCAATACTTGATCAATTATAGAACAAAGAAACTATGTTGATGAGTAAATTCCCACGAAAAGCGCGCTTGCAACCTAAAAAAATAGTTTTGAACTCAAAAATAGTTTAAATATTAAAAATTAATTTAAAATAATAAAGCAATATAAAACAATATGTTAGATAAAAAATGAATAATATTATTGTATGTTCTCATTAAATTGCATTTGAAATACCTCATTATAAGAGGTAGATTTTATTTGACGCATAATAATTTACTACGTTATCAACTACGGTTTTTCTTTTTAATTAAGATAAAAAGTATAAAAATCAATCTATTCACTTTTTCTAGGGCGGTAAAATGGAAAGAATTGTTATCCCCACTCACTATATTCATGTACGTGCAACGCCACTTTGGACGAAAGACACTGCCCCTAAATCAATTTGGGAAAGACATTTAGATAAAGGAACTCGCCAAGGGGTTTATCCTAAATTATCGGTTATGCAAGGTACTATTGTTTATTACGCTTATGCAGATGAATTTAGCCCGGAGCCAACAGAAACTTTAGTGATTAATGCAGGTGAATTTGGTGTGTTTCCACCAGAGACGTGGCACAAAATAGAAGCGAAAACTCAAGATACTGTTTTTAACGTCGATTTTTATGTCGATCCTAAAATACTTGCTGAAGGTTAAAGGTTGATTATGGAAAATGAAAACAAAGGCTATTTATTAGAATTGATTAGCGCTGATGGCCAAGATAAGTCTCAAAAAATCTTTCTTAATCCTAAAATTCTGTATATCCCAGACGTTGCAACTCAAGAAATTTTACTCTTAGTTGATGAGTTAAAAAGCAAAGTAAATATTGATTCGCAAGAACTTACCTTAGCATTAACAAATAAAAATAATGGTGTTTCTGTTAATAAAGAGAGCTTTTTGACTGATTTATTAGATGCAGATATGTCGAGCCTAATGGTAAAAGATCTTATCAATATTGTACGTGGCTATGATATGGATGAAGAAACAAATGTCTGTGGTTGGTGAATTAATATTATTAAGATAATAATGAACTAATATCACCTTCACTATTGCTAATGAAGGTGATTGCTCCCTCATTCTTATCGAGAAGATTGAATATTATTTTTCAATAATTTATCAATCATCCAATATCCTGCTTTTCCTGGCGGATTATTTCTTGACCAAACTAAATCGATATCTATTTTTTTCGGAAACTGGTCATAATTTAGACTGACTAGTAAGTCATGTCCAAATTGCTCAACTAACCAAGTGGGTAATATTGCCCATCCCATTTCTTGCTCTGCCATTTCAAGTAGTAATAAATAGTTAGGTGCCAGCCAATTTTTTTCACTATTGATGACAAACTGAGCGCGACTACTTAGCCGCAATTGACGATGCATGGTTAAATGTTGATAGTTAATTTGTTTTTCTTTCGCAAGTGGATGAGTTTTATGTGCATATAATCCTAACTTACCGCTGACGGGTAAACGGGCAAAAGCAATATCGGCTGGATATTCTATTCGTGATTCCATCATACCAATATGTGCCTGCTTATTTTGTAGCATATTAATGACATCATCATTTTCAGCGACAAGAAATTCAAATTCAATATGAGGGAATTCTTTATCTAGAATTTTTAAGAGTTGCTCAGAATAAGGGGGTTGGTACATATCAGAAAAAACGCAACTTAAACGAGGCTCCATTTCTGGTGATAACTCTATTCTTAATGCTTGTAATCGTTCATCTGCTGCTAATATATCTTCAACTAAGCTTAATACCTTTTGCCCTGCAAAGGTTAGCGTTGATTCTCTCCCCTTTCGTTCAAATAATTCAAAGCCCATATCATCTTCAAATCCTGTAATTGTGCTACTCACTGTAGACTGACTTTTATTTAATTTTCGAGCCGCGGCAGAAAATGATTTTAGTGAGGCAGCTTCAACAAATGTACGCAGAGTTTCTATGGAATAGTTCATTATGGTATCGGTTTTTTCGATGGCTCCTATTTTGTATATATACAAAATATCACCAATAATTGCATCTGTTTTTTGCTAAATAATTAATTTGAGGTGGGATATGAGCCAATATCAAAAAACATTTACTGAGCGCGTTTTTCACGCTGTTTCATTTGAAGTGATAGCTATCGCAATAACAGCGCCACTTAGTGCATGGATTTTGGAACGCTCAATTTTTCAAATGGGAACCGTTGCTATTGTTTTATCAACATTAGCTATGTTATTGAATTTATTTTATAACATGATTTTTGATCACTATTGGCCTTTAATCAAAGGTCCAAGACCAACAAAAATACGAGTCATGCATGCCATTGGCTTTGAATTAAGTTTTGTGATCGTTGGTTTACCAATATTGGCATTTTTATTAAATATGTCACTGTGGAATGCATTCTTATTAGAAGTCGGCTTCTTTGCCTTTTTCCTTTTCTATACCTATGCTTTTAATCTTAGTTACGATAAATTACGTGAAAAGTGGTTTTATCGTAAACAAAAACGGGTTGTTGCACGTCAATAATTTCTCGAAAACACCTTTTGAACTATCATTAGGTGTTTTTTATCACGAATAAGATGAAACATCCTTAGAACAACTTTATTAAACACCTTATGAAAATGGTTCTTACTCTCACGTTTTAACAAAAATTATTCAAATATTTTCAGAATCTCCCACTCTATTTAAGCAAACAGAGGCTTAAAAAAAATTGCAAAAACTGAGGATTTTATTGCTTTTACAATTGATCATGATGAAGATGTTGAAGATGCTTTAATGCGTATTGGAAAATATTAATAAATTTGTGTAGAACGATAAATACCGTAGCTACTCAAAAATAAAGTGATAACTGAGCTGTTATTTATTATTAACACCAAAAGAGTATCAATAAATGATTATTTTTATTAGTTATATCCTTTTTTTTATTTTTTTAACCGCTATATTAGCCTACTGGTGTTTCTCTGCACTTTTTCCTAAAGCACCACCCACAACACTTTCTTGCCTTTTAGTCAGAACACTTCTGGGTGTATTGCTCATTATTATAGTTATTAGTCTTATTTTAACTTTATTAAGTCAGATACTCTGATTTATTGAAATGTAAATATAGACAGCCCTTAAAAAAACCAGGGCTTTAATTTTACAAGTTGTGCAGGATAGAGGAAAGTTGCTAAATATTCTAAATCAACAATATTATATGGATGATTATAGAATTTATGATATTTACCATACAATCACTCACTTTCAACTGTAGTGATCTGATTAAATCCAATTAGGCTTTTCAATTGTTTGAAACCTTCTTGAGTTTCCTTGCTAGATATCCCATAACAAAATAGTACATCACTATTATTTTCATTCTCTTTAGTGTCGTTATTTATAGTCGCAAACTAAAGCAAATTACCATTTCAGGTCGATTGCATTCATTTTATAATTTTTATTCATCTTAACTAAGGCTTCAAATACTGAAAGATACTGAATGGGATCACTCATAGCGATATTTTTAATAGGCAATCTTTCAAACTTATCTCTATTCAGTTTTACATTGATTAAATAGAGATCATCTTCATCACCAGTTTCATGATTAAATATCTGAGAATATCCAGCCACGATGATATTCTCTATTTCTGAGCAAACCATGAACCCAATAGCGGATACTCTGAGAGCAATAGCATGAACATGCCTTGCATAATCATAATAATATTCTTCTGCGGTTTTTAGCCTTTCGCCATTTGATACTGGTGTGTCTTCAATTTCTGGAAGATCTACATCTATAAATAAGGTTCTTATTTCCTCATCATAATGAAAAGCAACTATTGTTTCTCTAGGCCAGTAAGCTGATAAATACGCATACCTTAATCTCTCATTAACGCCACCAAAGCTAACTGGATGATACTTTGTAATATCACCATGAATGTCTATAAGAAACTCAGGCTTTCCAGTAAAACCTCTGTTGTAAAAATCCTGATAAACAAATGTTTTACCTTCCTCTATTGTCAGCACATTTGTATATTTTTGATTTAATTGGCACTCATCACCTTGGGGTTGTGTTGAGCTTACCTCTCGCCAATTTAATTCTGTAGGAAAACCAATAACCTTATATCTTTCACCATCTTTAACAATGACGTTCGTTTTTTCCAGTTCAGCGATCACTTTATTTACTCTATCTTGATTAATTATGAACCTTCTAAGAAAATCATTCGTTGTTACATATTCTTTATTTATCGCAAGATCAACAAATTGCCAATATAGAAGATCTAACCCTAATGTTTTTGATTTCATGTCATCACCAAAAAATATTAATATTCCTGATAATATTATCAAAATAATCAAAAAAGCCTCAATTAAGAGGCATAATATGTGATCTTAAGCATTATCGTTTTTATTCTTATTCTGGCTAAATACAAGTGCTAATCAAGCAAACAAAAAGTCCGCTCATATGGCCTTGTTAGGAAGAACAAATTTATTATTTTATATTTTCATAATATCTGTAATTACTATATTTCTAAAGCTATGTGAACACTTCAATTTAGCATCTTTATTTGCTTTATCTAAAAGAAAACTTAAAGCACCATCTAAATCAGAGGCTTTAAAATCAAACTCCATCGCTATATTTCCTTTCAGCAACAGTTCAGAACTAAAACCATATACTTCATAAACAAAAATATACTTATTCATCAATACACTACCCTTATTAGTTAATTTTCTCTTAGTTTATCCAGTTATAATATTATAGAAGTGAATTATCACCTCAAATATCCAATTTAACGTTTTATGAAAAATCAGCATATATAAAACTCGTGATAAAATCTTCAACCTTAATTATCTATTATTGATTAGCAATATATGATTAGTTATCTATACTTGGTTCTGAGGCGATAATTAATTTAAAAGGTAATTTTTATGACTAATAAATTTAAATATTTACTATCTGCTGTTATCTTTATTTTAAGTTACGTACTTATGATTGGTGGTGTATCTGCTGATAATAGTTGCCAAATAGAAATGAGAACCTTAGTCGAAACTCTAAACAATAAAATTTGTTTTAGTACGACTCCCCAACCTGCTTGTAACGTCCCATGCGTTCCCGCACACACACGAGGTGCTAGAGTAGATTTCTACTGCGTAGCCACTGACCCTGGCCCCTTTTCCCAAACAGAAGGACAAAAAGTAGATGCCATTTTAACTGTTTCTATTCCAACTAGTTGTAAACTCCCTTATTCACTCAAATAAAATATACGTTATCGCCTGCCGTGCTTATGTCTCTAATTAAGCTAACCAAATGAAGCCCTTATGCTAGGGCTTCACCGAAATTTATGTTATGTGGCCATGGTATTTCAGGCAAAAAAACAACATCATCATTTTTAATTCCACACCCTGCTATACTCTCCAAAAATAACCAACCGGATCTAATATGAACCTCGCAAACTTAACCAAAGAAAAAAAAGACAAAATCAATGTCGATTTGGCTGCTTCGGGTGTCGCATATAAAGAACGACTCAACATTCCAGTTGTTGTGTCTGAAGTTGAACGACAACAACCAGCACATTTGCGCGAGTACTTTAATGAACGGTTAGTATTTTATCGTGAGAGAAGTAAGAAATTGCCTGATGGAAATTCGGTGCAGTATTTAAAAACAGAGTGATTACTCAGTTTTTTGTGACTACTCAACAAAGAGGATTTTATTGAAGGTGAATGAGATCTGGTTAGTTAATTTATTTTTCGAACAATCGTGTAGATTCTATAAAACGATATAGGCAATAACATGAAAAAAATAATATGTATACTTGGTGTTATCACATTAACCACATTTTTGAATGGTTGTATATTCTTCTCGTTAGATGAATCGGATACTATCTCATATAAAATAAAATCATCATTGAAAAATAAATTTGTTGACGAAGAATACACAGATAACCTTAAAAACAAACAAGGTAATTTAATTAAAATTAAGTTTACTGTAAATTTAAACGGATCATCTAATAACAAAAGTACGGATTATGATATATCAGCCATATACCATAATGATAATACATACATAAATAGAACTATTTATTATCACATTAAACACATTCCAATAAATAATGGGGCTGAAAATGATATATATCTGCCAATAATTAAAGATTACAAACTAAGCTACGTATCTATCAATCACAGTTCAGTCAGTCTCTATGGTGATTTTTTAACAAACTATGACCGTGACGGAAAACTGAAACCAGCAGTGAATGGACAGACAATTAAATTTAAAAGTAAACATGTTGAAGCAGATATTTTACTCTGTTTTGACCCCATTTTATTATATATAAAATCAGACGATACTCCCCCTCAACAAGGTGGAACTCATAGCTAATAAATTTATATTAAGCGGACGAATTAGTTAGAAAACAGTCCGCTCAATGATATTGTTATTAATTCTCTTCTTTTTATCTGCATTCCGCTTTCTGCACCTTTTCTTTCCCACGCATTCTCATGTTATAGATTGATTGCCATGTCTGTTAGCTTCATAAATCACCAATATTGTATAGGAAAATTGTAGAGGGAATTTCTATACAAAATGTTAGAACTTTCAAGAGACGTTAAGAGACGTCAGGAGACAATGATTCTATTGGATTGCTTGATTTTGCAGGGATAAGGAGACTTCAAGAGACGCTAGGAGATGATGAGATGGCGGAGGAGGAGAGATTCGAACTCTCGGATGGTTTCCCATCGGCGGTTTTCAAGACCGCTGCCTTCAGCCGCTCGGCCACCCCTCCGCAATGGGGAGCAATATAAACACCTAAGCTTATGTTGTAAAGCCCTTATTGTACTGTTTGCCGTAAAATTAAACGTATTACAAGTCAATGGCTTAATTTATCAACGATTTATGGGTTCTACTTGGGTATTTTCCTTATTTTTGCTAAATTAGCGGTATTATTTTTGATTGGTTGCTACGCACATGTTTGTATTTAACGGAAAAGAAATCGAGACAGATAGCCACGGTTATTTAAAAAATAGCAATGAGTGGAATGAAGATATGGTTCCAACATTAGCAGAACTAGAAGAAATAGAGCTTACAGAACAACATTGGGAGATTATCCGTTTTGTTCGCCAGTTTTATTTAGAATTTAATACCTCCCCTGCTATTCGTATGTTAGTAAAAGCACTTGCACAAAAATATGGCGATGAAAAAGGAAATAGCCGTTATCTTTATCGTTTATTTCCTAAAGGTCCGGCAAAACAGGCTACAAAACTTGCAGGCTTACCAAAACCCGTTAAATGTATTTAATATTATCTTTCGATCAAAGAGAATTAAAAATCATTAAAACAATATTACTCATAATGGTGGATTGAAAAATCTGCCATTTGTTCATATTCGCAAGATGCCGCTGACCAAAATGTAATTTTGGCGCTTTTAGGGCCACCAGCTTCTAGCCAATCTTCAAATTCTTTTAATGCATTTTCTTCCGCAAAAGCCTTTACTCCCACGCTACCATCATCACGATTCCAAACATACCCTGTTATTGGCTGTTTTTTCATCCACTGATAAGTAAAAAAACGAAAACCAACACCTTGAACACGCCCTTGAATAATATATTCTCTACCGATTTTCATATGCCCTTCTAGTAACCTTCTTCAAATAAAAATTCTGCCTAGGTTATTGTCTTTTCTTTATACAATAGATAATCTGATTTTGTGAGGTTTTTTATTCATAATGAAAGCAAAGGATTATATTTTTCCAAACCCTTGAAATTTCACTTTATGCCCTCATATATATAACCAATAAGCAAGGCTATATGGAGGTGATACTATGATGACCGCCAGCAAATTTGGGATAGGACAGCAAGTTAGACATAAATTACTCGGCTACTTAGGCGTTGTTGTCGATGTGGATGCTGAATATTCCCTTGATCAACCTAATGAGGATGATATTGCATCTAATGTGACCTTGCGAGCAGCACCTTGGTACCATGTTGTGATGGAAGATGATGAAGGGCAACCTGTTCATACTTATCTTGCTGAAGCGCAGATAACCTATGAAGTTTCAGATGAACACTTAGATAATGACTCATTGGATGAGTTATCACAGTCAATTCGTAGCCAACTACAGGCACCACGATTAAGAAATTAACCCAATTAATCTATATAACCAGTAATCTGAATGAAATGTTAATCGCCGAATTTGTTTTCGGCGATTTTATTTTGGCGTATTACCAAGGAAGACCATGCGCTTCAATTTCTTTTTTAGGACAACGATCCATTACCACACGTAACCCAGCGTCTTCAGCTAAGTCTTTAGCATCTTCATTAATAACACCAATCTGCAACCATAATACTTTGGCATTAATTTCAATGGCTTCTCGCGCAATTTCTAATGCTACGTCAGATTGACGAAAAACATCAACCATATCAATAGCAACAGGAATATCTTTTAATGAGGCATAGCATAGTTGCCCTAATAAGGTTTGCCCTGACATGCCTGGATTGACAGGAATAACATCATAGCCTTGTTCTAATAGGAATTTCATAACTTTATAGCTTGGGCGATCTTCTTTATTACTCGCACCAACAAGCGCAATGGTTTTAACGCTTCTTAAAATGTCATAAATGTCTGAATCCACCATTTATCTACTCCGTTCATCATGAAGATTGAAAATATTATGATACATCATAGTATCTTGATCTGTTCATAGCTTATAAGATAAAAAAAAGGTATTTTGAAAACTGAAACAATTACTATATTTATTTTTAAAGGTATCAAATGGAACAAATTGACCGCACGCTCTTAAAAGAAAAAAATATCGCGCTTGTTGCCCATGATCACTGTAAAAGCTCATTACTAGAGTGGGTTGAAAATAATCGTGAACAACTGTCTCTACACAAGTTATTCGCAACAGGAACTACCGGTAACTTAATTAACCACCACACTGGTCTTCCTGTTA
>DWTR01000052.1:0-25400 GCA_018244935.1 Ardaris minthe | reverse complement strand
ATAATAAATTAGATCTTCAACGTGAAAGGAAAATAAAAGTGAGAATAGTTAACGATGAAAAAAAACGTAACGCTTTTATTTTAATGCATCAACTTGATACTTATTTATCTGATACGTTGTTGTCTTCTATGCGCTTAATGGAAGTGAAAACGGGAGAATATTTAATAACGCAAAATAGCCAAGCAACACATTTATACTGCCTAGTGGAAGGAAAACTACAGATTGAACGTTATGAAATAAACGGTGAGCATGTGGTTTTTTCTTTTGAACAAGCTTTCTGTGTTATTGGTGATTTAGAACTTTTCTCAGCCAAAGATGAAATGGTGTTTAGTACGGTACAAGCCTTAGTACCTTCTTATTTATTAGCGTTACCGCTTTCCATTGTCAGGCAAAAAGCGTTACAAGACGCTAATTTTTTAACCTTTATTTGCCAACAATTAAGCAAAAAACTTTATCAATCATCGTTAAAACACTCTCAATCCCTCTATTCTTCAGAATTTAAATTGCGCCGATATTTATTTTTTAAAACTCAGCAAGAAGGACTCTCTTTTCAATTAGAAAAAAGAGACTCATTAGCAGCAATGCTTGGGATCTCAACCAGACAATTAAACCGTGCTTTAGCATATCTAGTGAGTATTAACGCGATTACATTAAAGAACAAATCAATAACGGTATTAGATTGCGAATGCTTATCCTACATTGATGGCTCAAGCGAATAAATTACAAATAATAGATATCTAATTAAATATCAATAGATTACCTCATCTCTATCTTGTTCATTTTTTTTGTTCCCTTAAAGCAAATGTTTTAAATGGTAATGAAATAAACTTAAGCTACAATTTAATAAACCTGCTGGAATAAATATAAAAAACGTACTTTCTTATCTTTAATTTCTTTAAAAAAGAAATAGCTATCTGTATTGCTAATAAAGCGCGGCACGCTCACGCCTTTTATTCAACAAAGGGTTAATTCCTTTTAAATAGGAAATCAAAAATCATGAATAAAACTTTCGCGACTGAAATATTTATCAATGGTGAGATCCATACTCTTGATAGAGAAAATCCTATCGCTCAAGCGATAGCCGTTTATCAAGGTAAATTTCTTTTTATTGGCTCAAATGATGAAGCGATGCAGTTTCAAAATGCAGAAACAAAAATCATTGATCTAAAAAGCCACATTATTATTCCTGGGCTTAATGACTCGCATCTTCACCTGATCCGTGGTGGATTAAACTACAACCTTGAATTACGGTGGGAAGGCGTGCCTTCTCTTTCTATTGCCCTTGAGATGTTAAAGGCACAAGCACAAGTGACACCGTCACCACAATGGGTGCGTGTTGTTGGTGGTTGGAGCGAATTTCAATTTGCAGAGCGCCGTATGCCAACGCTAGATGAAATTAATGCGGTTTCGCCTGATACGCCTGTTTTTGTATTACACCTCTATGACAGTGCATTGCTAAACAAAGCCGCTTTACGTGCGATTGGTTATACCAAAGAGACACCAAATCCACCGGGGGGTGAAATTCAGCGTGATGAACACGGTAATCCAACTGGGTTATTAATCGCTAAACCGAATGCTATGTTGCTCTATTCTGCATTAGCAAAAGGCCCTAAATTACCCCTTGAATATCAAGTTAATTCAACCCGTCAATTTATGAGAGAACTCAACCGCCTTGGTGTAACTAGCGCTATTGATGCAGGGGGTGGTTTTCAAAATTATCCTGAAGATTATCAAGTCGTTGATGAACTAGCCAAGAATAACCAATTAACTATTCGTATTGCTTATAACTTATTTACGCAAAGACCAAAACAAGAGTTTGAAGATTTCCAACAATGGACATCAATGGTATCCCCCGGTGATGGCAGTGATTTTTACCGTCATAACGGCGCGGGTGAAATGTTGGTTTTTTCTGCGGCTGATTTTGAAGACTTCTTACAGCCAAGGCCTGATCTTCCTGAAAATATGGAAGCTGAATTAGAAAAAGTGATCCGTCATTTAGTCGAACATCGCTGGCCATTTCGTTTACATGCCACTTATAACGAATCCATTAGCCGTATGTTAGATGTCTTTGAAAAAGTCAATAAAGACATTCCTTTCGATGGATTACACTGGTTTTTCGATCATGCTGAAACTATCAGTGAGAAAAATATTGAACGTGTTAAAGCACTTGGCGGTGGATTAGCAATCCAACATCGTATGGCATTCCAAGGCGAATATTTTGCACAACGTTATGGCAC
Source organism: Ardaris minthe (assembly GCA_018244935.1). Lineage (NCBI taxonomy): Eukaryota > Metazoa > Arthropoda > Insecta > Lepidoptera > Hesperiidae > Ardaris > Ardaris minthe. The sequence continues at coordinate 23,163 of DWTR01000052.1, read as the reverse complement.
AAAAGCCCTGAAACAAACTCCCCCTGTTGCCAAAATGCTAAATGCACAAGTTCCTGTTGGATTAGGGACAGATGCAACTCGTGTTGCTAGTTACAATCCGTGGACAGCGCTTTATTGGTTAGTTTCGGGGCGTACTGTGGGGGGAATGCAAATGTATGATGGCGATAATCGTTTAGACAGAGATACTGCGCTTATGTTGTGGACGATGGGTAGCTCATGGTTCTCTAATGAGCAAGGTAAAAAAGGTCAAATTAAAGCAGGACAACTTGCTGATTTTATCGCCCTTTCTGCTGATTATTTTCGCGTGCCAGAAAACGAGATCAAAGCCATTGAATCACTTTTAACGGTAGTGGATGGCAAGATTGTGTATGCAAATGGTGACTTTTCATCATTAACACCACCGTCTATTCCAGTATTACCTGATTGGTCGCCAGTGATAAAAGTACCAGGTCATTATTCTTACTTGCAACAAGAGACAAAAGCCGCGGTGTTAAATCAGCTACATCAATGCTGTGGTGCCTGCCATGTTCATGGGCATCAACATGATATCGCTCGCCAATCATCCATTCCTATTTCAGATGATAATGCATTTTGGGGTGCTTTAGGCTGTTCTTGCTTTGCATTCTAATTTTTATGATAACGATGGTCGGTAATTATTTATCGACCATCTCAAACAAAGAGAGATAAGACAATGGCAACGCAACGCGCTTCTGCATGGTCGCCCTTACGTAATCGTATTTTTTTCGTATTATGGATGGCAACGCTATTTTCTAATATTGGTACTTGGATGAATGATGTGGGTGCCGGTTGGTTGATGACAAACCTCAGCCCTGATCCCGTGATGATTGCCGCTATTCAAGCCATGACGACATTACCTGTTTTCTTATTGGCGCTTCCCGCAGGAGCCATTGCTGATATTTTCGATAAACGAAAACTGCTTATTTTCGTCAATATTTTAATGCTCTGTGCGGCCACGTTATTGGCTGTTTTGGTTTATTTCGATGTTATCAGCATTGGCTGGTTATTATTAATTACCTTTGTTTTGGGTTCTGGTGCCGCATTTTTAGGTCCTGCATGGCAAGCCATTGTGCCAAGTATTGTCGAGCCTAATGAATTAAAATCAGGTATTGCCTTAAACAGTATGGGAATTAATATCAGCCGTGCGATAGGTCCCGCACTTGCAGGTATTTTAATTTCTCAGGTCGGTCTTTATCTTCCCTTTTTACTTAACGCCTTGAGCTTTATTGCCATTATTCTTGCTGTCTGGTGGTGGGAAGGTGAGAAAAAAGAAGAAGAAAAACTCCCTGCTGAATCTGTTGTGGCAGCAATGATCTCCGGTTTACGTTATGCGCGTTATAGCCCTGCATTGATAAAAACGATTGTAAGAGCAGCCAGCTTTTTTATTTTTGCCAGTGCCTATTGGGCAATGTTACCGCTAGTTGCTCGAGTCTCACTACACGGTGATGCGACACTATATGGTCTATTAACGACTAGCATTGGTATTGGCGCGGTGGTTGGTGCATTTAGCTTATCAACCTTACGTGAAAAATTTAGCACCAGCACACTTATTGCGTTTGGCACTCTGGGTACTGCATTGGTGTTATTTATTTTTGCTAGTGCGACTTCAAAATATCTCGCTATTTTCGCTAGTATGCTTGCAGGATTTAGTTGGATAATCACCCTTTCCACATTAATGGTCTCTGCACAAACAGCATTGCCTAATTGGGTTCGTGCAAGAGGTCTTGCACTCTATTTAACTGTGTTTTCAGGCGCTATGGCGTTAGGCTCTCTTGTTTGGGGACAAATCGCTTCACATACTTCCGTGACGATAGCTTTGCTGTGTGCAACGGTCGGGATTATTTTAGTTTGGTTATGTGTTTTGCGTGTCAAATTAGACCATGACAACATCAACTTACAGCATTCAGAACACTTTATTCTTGATGAAGGGCTTATTGAGATCACAACAGATAAAGATCCTGTGTTAATTACCGTAAATTATCAAATTGAAGCAATTCACCGAGAACAATTCCTTAGTTTAATGAATCGATTAAAAACGGTTCGTTTAAGAGATGGTGGTTATTCATGGGGCTTGTTTATTTCATCTGATGCGATTACAGAAAATAACGCTCAAACTTATATGGAAACGTTTATGGTCGCTTCTTGGGCTGAGCATCTTCGTCAACATGATCGCGCGACAATGGATGATAAACAGTTGCAACAACAACTAGATAAAATAATTAGCGCTAAAAAAGTGACACACTCTTTCTCTGCTTTTTCATCCAAAAAATAATTACATCAATCGCTCATACACTTTATTTATTTTTATTTCGGTCAATAAGGTGTATGGGCAGTTTTATGTTTTTTATCCTTTCATTGCCTCTCACTCTACTTTCTTGTACTCTGCACCGCTTCTTACCTTTGAAATAATAAAAACGTATTTGAGAAAATCATGACAGGACATATTTCTAAAGATCCGCTACATGGCATCACGCTTGAAATGCAAGTAAATGCGCTGGTGGCAAAATATGGTTGGGCTAAATTAGGACAACTTATCAAAATTAACTGCTTTAGAAGTGATCCTAGCGTGAAATCAAGTTTAAAATTTTTGCGCAGAACACCTTGGGCGCGCGCGGAAGTGGAAGCGTTATATCTTGATTCTTTAGAAGCCGATATTGATGATGTGATTGAAGTTATCGACCATCCTGATTGCGATCCGTGGGCAAATAGTCGAAAGAGATAGGTATTTCTTTTTTTCCATATTTTCTCACTCATCCCTAAACTCTTTCGGTGTCATACCAAATTCTTTTTTAAAGATAGAGTAAAAATATTGCAGTGATGGATAGCCACACATCACAGATATTTCTTGTATCGCCAGTGTTGTGGTGGCTAATAAATTTTGAGCGCGTTTGAGCTTTTCTTCATAAATAACGGTATGAATTGTTTTGCCAATTTCCTTTTTAAACCGCTGTTCTAAATTAGAACGCGACATATTAACCGCATCTAAAACTTGCTCTGTTTTTATTCCCTTGCAAGCATTGTAATAAATATAATGCATAGCCTGTACAACGGTAGGATCGTTAAATGAATGGAAATCTGTTGAACGGCGCTCAACAATTTTAACTGGTGGTACTAATATTCTTTGCGGTTTATCTGTAGCATGCCCTTCCAGCGTTTGATGCAACAACTTCGCAGCTAAATATCCCATTTGTCGTGAACCTTGCACAACAGAAGATAATGCAATACGAGATAAATAACGCGTCATATCTTCATCATCAATACCAATAATGCTGATCTCTTCAGGCACATTAATATTTAAATTATCGCAAACTTGCAGTAAATGGCGCGCCCTTGCATCTGTTACCGCAATAATACCTGTTTGTGGGGGCAAAGTTTGTATCCAATCGGATAAACGGTTTTGCGCATGTTGCCAATTTTCTTGGGTAATATCCATGCCGTTATAAACAATACCTGGATATTTTTCACTGGTGACTAATTGACGAAATGCATGCTCCCGTTCATTAGACCAATGAGGATGATCTTTTGCTGGCAAGCCATAAAAAGCAAAGTGTTTTAGCCCCTTTTGCTTTAAATGTAAAAAAGCTTGTTGGACTAATTCATAATTATCTGTGGCGATATAAGGTACAGATGGATAATTTTCTTCTTGATGATAAGAGCCACCCACACCAATAACTGCTAATGGTAATTGGCTTAAATGTTTTGCAATAATTGGATCATCAAAATCTGCAATAATACCGTCACAAACCCAATGGTTTATATTATCAAGCCGAGTACGAAAATCCTCTTCAATAAATACATCCCAATGACACTGTGATGCCTGAAGATATTCTCCAACACCTTCAACAACTTGTCGGTCATACACTTTATTAGCATTGAATAACAGCACAATACGAAAGTATTTATCTTTTTTCATTTTACGCTACCTAGTTTTCTCGTTTGGCATTAAACCACAGCTTTAATTTTGTAAGAACTTGCTTTCATTGCTATGTGACTACTATCACACAAGCCAAATTTCGTAATGGCAAAGTAAAAAATAGGAATAACCAATGTTAATTACAACAGGTATTTTGTTTTTAAACCCGATTGCCGAGGAGATTTCTCATGTATCAGAATAACTTTAATAAATTAATTTCTAGGCAAAATACCTATAGCGCAAAATGGTGTAATAGTAACGCCAATGTTATCCCGTTATCTGTTGCAGATATGGATATTCCTGCGCCTGATTTTATTATTAATGAACTTACCCAATTTAATCTTAAAGGCATTTATGGCTATACCGACCTGAGCCATGATTGGAATAATGTTGCTGCCAATTGGTTTAAAACGCAATATCAGTGGGTTGTTGCCCCTGAGACAATTGTATTTTGCCCTCGTATTATTCAGGCTGTTTCACTTTATATTCAGAACTTTACGCAAATGGGCGATAAAGTGACAACGTTATCTCCCGCTTATCATCCTATTAGTAATGCTGTTTGTGTCAATCAACGTGAACTATTAGAAAGCCCGCTGATTTATCGTGACGGCTATTATGAAATTGATTTTGATGACTTGGAAAATAAGTTTAAACAGTCTGTCTGCTTTATTTTGCTATCACCGCATAATCCAACAGGAACAGTATGGCAAAAAAGTGATTTATTAAAAATAGCGGAACTTGCACATAAATATCAGGTTTTTATTATTTCTGATGATGTGCATGCCGATTTTGTTTTTGATGACGCAACTTATCACCCTATTTCATCAGTAAATACTTATGTAGAACAACACTCTTTTATTTGTACTTCTCCCGCTAAAACATTCAATTTAGCAGGTCTTGAAGTTGCGAATATAGTTATTGCCAATCCTGAATATCGTGAAAAATTCAAGCAATGCTTAATTGCTGCGGGTATTCATAATCCTGGCTATTTTTCAGTTCCCGCTTTTTTACAAGCTTATACCTTACAAGGCCAACAATGGGTTGGTGAATTAAAAACGTACCTTGCTGATAACCGACGTTGGGTAAAAGAACAATGTGAACGTTACTTTCCTGATTGGGTTATCACTCAAAGTCATGGCACCTACATGCTATGGATCAACTACCAAAAAATGCAGTTATCTGAAGAACAACTAAAACATTGGTTTGTTTCATTAGCTGAAGTGGAAATGAGTTGGGGGCGTGGTTTTGGTGCGGTTGGGGATGGTTTTTTCCGCATTAATATCGCGACACCTCGTTCAATATTAGAAACCGTTTTCACTCGGCTTATTCGTACCTTACCTCACGCCAGTTTGGAATAAATTACAATGAAAACGCAAACGATAAACAGCCCGAGAACACCTACATTACTCGAATCACTCTTTCCTATATTCACCATGGTGGTGCTATTAGGTGGAGGCTACGCTGCTTTTGATTTACCACCAGAGCCTTTAATGGTGCTATCTACAGTTGTAGCCGCGCTATTAGTAAAACGATTAGGATATCGCTATGACGAGATCTTAACGGCAATCTCACAAAAAATTGCTAAAACCATGCCCGCATTGTTAATTTTAATCAGCGTGGGCTTATTAATAGGCACATGGATGATTGGTGGCACCATTCCACTGATGATCTATTACGGCTTAAAAATGATCAGCCCAGAAATGCTTTATGTTACGGCATTATTGGTTACATCATTAGTCTCAGTCTGTACGGGAACGTCATGGGGTTCTGCGGGAACCATCGGTGTTGCTTTTATGGGCGTTGCTGTCGGTATGGATGCTAACCTTGCTGCAACCGCGGGTGCCGTCGTTGCGGGGGCTTATTTTGGTGACAAATTATCACCGTTATCAGGTGATACCAATCTTGCTGCAATGGCAGCGAGGATCGACCTTTATCAGCATATCTGGCACTTACTTTATACCACACTACCTTCTCTAATTTTAACCGCGATTGTAATGACTGTTTATGGCATGAATGGTGATTTAGCCGGTCAAGGTGTGCCAGAAAAAGTGACATTAATTACAAATGGTCTTGAGAGTGTTTATAACTTCAATCTGATCCTTCTCATTCCTGTATTAGTGATTTTATATGGTTCAGTAACGAAGAAACCCACAATCCCCGTGATGTTAGCTTCTGCTGCAATCGCGATGTTTAATGCTTATCTTATTCAAGGTTTTGGATTACATGACATCGTAAAAAGTGCAGTTGATGGCTTTAATGTCTCGATGATCCAAGGTAAAGAAGTCCCTGAATTATTAGGTAACTTATTAAATCGTGGTGGCATGAACTCAATGATGAGCACCCTGCTTATCTGTTTCTGCGCCCTCTCTTTTGCCGGTACTTTATCGTTAAGTGGTGCATTAGAGGTGATTGTCCATGCATTGTTAAAAATGGTTCACTCAACAGGCTCTATGATCTTAGCCACAATTGCTTGCGGGTTAACCATGATTGGCGTGACCTGTAATGGACAAATCTCAATCCTTATTCCTATCGAAATGTTACGCGGTGCCTACATCGAACGAGGTTTACACCCTAAAAACCTAGCTCGTACCGTAGAAGACTCCGCCACTATCTTTGAACCTATTTTACCGTGGACAGCCGCAGGCGCTTATATGGCAGGTACGTTAGGTGTTGCAACCTTAAGTTACTTACCTTGGGCTGTATTGTGCTGGAGTGGCATCTTCTTTGCCATGCTGTGGGGTTTCACGGGCTTTGGCATTGCCAAATTAACGCCAGAAGAGCAGGAAGAGATGACTGCTGAGCTTGAATCACATTCAGAATTACAACTTGATACTAAATAAGGACGGTTCCATGTCTTACTTTGATAAAATTGAACAAATTCAATATGAAGGCACTACAAGCGATAACCCATTAGCGTTTCGTTACTATAATCCTGATGAGATTATTTTAGGTAAACGAATGGAAGATCACCTAAGATTTGCGGCGTGTTATTGGCATAACTTCTGTTGGAATGGTTCTGATATGTTCGGTATCGGTACTTTTGATAGACCGTGGCAAACTCCGGGTGAAGCCTTAGAACAAGCAAAACGCAAAGCTGATGTAGCCTTTGAGTTCTTTCATAAACTCAATGTTCCTTTCTACTGTTTTCATGATGTCGATGTTATTTCTGAAGGTAATAACATCAATGAATATATCTCTAATATGGCGGCGATCACCGATGTATTAGCGAAAAAACAAGAAGAAACCAACGTTAAGTTATTATGGGGAACAGCAAACTGCTTCACTAATCCTCGTTATGGTGCAGGTGCAGCGACCAATCCAGATCCTGACGTTTTTGCATGGGCAGCGACACAAGTCTGTGAAGCGATGAAAGCGACAAAAACACTGGGTGGCGAAAACTATGTATTATGGGGCGGGCGTGAAGGCTATGAAACACTGTTAAATACAGATTTACGCCAAGAAAGAGAGCAAATTGGCCGTTTTATGCAGATGGTTGTTGAACACAAACATAAAATTGGTTTCCAAGGCACATTACTGATTGAACCCAAACCACAAGAGCCGACAAAACATCAGTATGATTATGATACTGCGACTGTTTATGGTTTCTTAAAACAGTTTGGTCTTGAAAAAGAAGTCAAAGTAAACATTGAAGCCAACCACGCAACATTAGCAGGACATAGCTTCCATCATGAAATTGCGACTGCCATTGCGTTAGGGATTTTAGGCTCTGTTGATGCTAACCGTGGTGATCCACAATTAGGTTGGGATACAGACCAGTTCCCAAATAGCGTAGAAGAAAATGCACTTGTGATGTATGAAATTCTTAAATCAGGTGGATTTACAACGGGTGGTTTAAACTTTGATGCTAAAGTTCGTCGTCAAAGTAATGATAAATATGACCTTTTCTATGGACATATTTCAGGAATGGATACAATGGCAATGGCATTACGCATTGCAGCAAGAATGATCCAAGATGGTGGTCTTGATAAATTTACGGCACAGCGTTATTCGGGCTGGAGTGCAGAGTTTGGTCAAAATATCTTACAAGGTAAATGTAGCCTTGAAGATGTGGCGAAATATGCACAAAACAATACCTTAGCGCCACAGTTACAAAGTGGACGCCAAGAAATGCTCGAAAGTTTAGTGAATCGCTATATTTTTGGTTAATTGCATAAATGTAATAACACAGCGGATTTTCCGCTGTGTTTATTAATTAGATATAGGTCATGAGGTAACTTTATGTATTTAGGGCTAGATTTAGGCACTTCAAGCGTTAAAGCGATCATCATGAATGAGCAAGGTGACGTTGTTGCCAGTCATTCTGTTTCTTTAGCAATATCACGCCCTCACCCTCAATGGTCAGAACAAGATCCACTGCAATGGTGGCAAGCCACGCAAGACGCTATTCTTCAGCTTGGACGCAGTTATCCTATGGATAAAATCGAAGCGATTGGATTAAGCGGTCAGATGCATGGCGCCGTTTTACTTGATGCTCAACAAGCGGTGCTACGTCCTGCAATCTTATGGAACGATGGTCGTAGTTTTAAGCAGTGCCAAATGCTTGAGACGCAATATCCTCAGTTTAAAAAGATCACGGGTAACTTAGTTATGCCCGGCTTTACAGCACCAAAACTACAATGGGTTGCTGAACAGGAGCCTGAAATCTTTCAACGTATTGCACATGTTTTATTACCTAAAGATTTTTTACGTTGGAAGATGAGCGGTAATTTCGCCAGTGATATGTCAGATTCAGCTGGCACGCTTTGGTTAGATATGCAAAAGCGAGATTGGAGTGAAGAGCTTTTAAATGCGACAGGATTAACGCGTCGCCAAATGCCTACGTTGTTTGAAGGTAATCAAATAACAGGCTATCTATTGGCTGATATCGCTAAAAAATGGCAGATGAAGCAAGTCCCTATTATTGCGGGTGGTGGCGATAATGCCGCGGGTGCAATTGGTGTCGGTGTTTATCAACCTGGCCAAGCGATGCTCTCTTTAGGTACTTCGGGTGTTTATTTTGTTGTTAGCGAACAGTTTCTCCAAAATAGTGATAATGCAGTACACAGCTTTTGTCATGCATTACCCAAGACTTGGCATTTAATGTCAGTGATGCTAAGTGCTGCATCATGTCTTGATTGGGTGTGCCAATTAACAGGGATCGAGGATGTCGGTGCGATGTTTGAAGAAGTGGAACACGCTACTTTTGCTGATAGCCCTCTCCTGTTTTTACCTTATCTTTCAGGTGAACGGACACCATATAACAACCCTAATGCAAAAGGTGTCTTTTGGGGATTAACCCATGAGCATCAACGGGCTGACTTATGCCAAGCGGTTCTTGAAGGTGTAAGTTTTGCATTACGACAAGGGATTGAAGTTGCAGAAAATGCGGGGCAATTAGCTGATAATATTACATTAATTGGTGGTGGTGCTAGAAGTGAATATTGGCGACAACTTCTGGCAGATATTACAGGAAAAACCCTAGATTATCGTCAAGGCGGTGATGTTGGCCCTGCACTTGGTGCAGCAAGGCTCGCACAATTAGCAGTAAACCCTGCTCATTCATCACAGGTTATTCTTTCTCAACCTAAGCTTGAAAAACGTCATACACCTAATTTAGAAAAACACAAAATATACGAAAAAAAATATCATGCTTTTAAAAAGCTATATTCATTAATTGAGACAATGGAAATATAGCAATATTGCGTCAATATCAGGGAAAAAATAGCGCCATCTTTAAAGGATTGGCGCTATTTTTTTATTATCATATTTTAGCTTTGTTTTATTCTTATTAAGACAAAGTAATTAATTCACTTTCTAATAGTTTGGCTTCTGCTAACCAATTTGAGAAAATATGACTTCTTTCTTTGCTTTCTTGTAAGTTTTTGTCTAATTCTTTTAATTGACTATTAAAGTTAATATAATTAGCAAAAAATTTCTCTGCAAATTCAGGTGATTTAATTAAATCGGTTAAATCTTTTCTTTGAGCATTAAATCCATCTACCATATCTGTAATGGTTTTTTTAAACTGCTCTTCTTTTTTATATTTGTCGTAAGAATCCCAAACCTCAATAGCAATACCAACAAAAGCTAAGGCAGCATTTGCTCCTTTAGCAAATTTTATCGCACCATAAGGCTTAAATTTTAAGTATTTACCTACATCAAGACCTAATGTTTTTGCCATAGTGACAATACCATCACGAGTGGCAATGATCGTTTTGTTATTAATAAAATTGCCTTTAAGCACATTATTTACGCCCATTTTTCCTAATGATTTTATCGTCGTATTAAAATGGCTAATTTCATTATCAAAACTTATTTGCATTTTTTCTATTTCAAGATTAATTATTCCCATCTGGCTACGGAATTCATTTTGTAATCGGCTATTAATTACAATGCCTTCATCACCAATTTCGCGCTCATAAAACTCACCAAAAGTTTCAAGATTACAACCTTTCGCTTGTATAATTAAATCGGTGAAATAGCTAACTACAAATTTATCTAACGCAATTTGTGTTTCACTAATTTGATTTTTAGTATTTAGCATCTGGTTTTCTAATCGGTTATAGGCTTTTTCAAGTTGAATAACCTCATGGGAAATAGTTTTATTTGCTTCAGTTGCTACGGGGAGTTTTTTATGAAGAATATCACTGATAACTGTAGTGCGCATTTCTGCATCTAAAGCATCACTTCCCCCATTTTGAATGATTTTTTCCGCTGTTGCTGTTTGTAAATAATTAATATGAGAAAGAGCTTTAAATTGTTCGATATTCTCAAGCCAGTAATCAATACCTTCATCAAAAGGATTAGCAGCAACCGCTACGATCGACAATGTACTGATTTCTTCTGATGTAAGAGAGATCATATCTTGTAGACGACCAATCACATTTTGTTGCTTTATTTTTAGGTTTTCTTGGTAATCCTCTTCATCTTCAACATCAGAAACTTCATCAAATCGGCTTAAAACAAAAACAGTTCTTGGTAATAAATTAAGTGTACGGAATAGCCAATACATATCTTCTTTATGGCTTTCTTTAATTGGATTAGTCGAGTTCATGACATAAAGAACTAAATGCGCGTCACTGACATGCTTTTTAGTGAGATCTTTATATTTTTCTATCTCAAATGTTTGTGCATTTTGCTGCTCTTTAAAACCAAATAAACCCGGAGTATCAATTAAGACAAACTCTTCTCCAATTTCATAAACTTTGACTTCGTTAGATGATTCTTGGTGGCTAATTTTCATGGTGGATTTATCTAATTTCTCCATCCATGCAGCTGCAATCGAGGTTTTTCCTTCAGAAAATCCGCCAATTAAAGCAACTTTTAATTTTTCTCCTGCAATATTGGCAATATTGTTTTCTAACTTTTGAATTAAAGATGGTTCGATAGGAACACCAGCTTGAATTCCTTGTTGTAAAAAACGCAGTAACCTTTCTAATAAACTCAAAATTTTAGTCTGTTTTTCATTAAAATTATTAATTGTATGCTTCATTAGAGATTACCTTCTATTTGAATATTTCGGGTTAAGTTTTTTAATTTTTGATTTGAATTCTGCAGTAAGGTTGCTGTTTGGTTTATTTTAATAATAGGCTCATCAAGTGCATTTTTTATAGAATCAATGTTTGTTTCAAGGTCAGGTAACAATGCATTTAAATTATTGTGCAACTCATCGTTAAGATATGCTTCAATATTACGTAAATTTTCATCAGTTGATTTTTTCTGCTGAGCTATTTTATAGCTACTACTAAAGAATCCAAAAAGTGCTTTACCCACAGAAACAAGCGCGGTTAATGCTGAAGCTCCCACTACCCATAGGCTTGCACCTCCCGTAACGGGAGATAATGCTAATCCCACTAATGCGCTTAATAAACCAACTTTATTTATTCCATTGTCAATATTAATATCAAGAGTAATATTTTTATTCGCGTTATTACAATGTAGTTTCTTTGTTATATCAATTAAATCTTGAGCTTGTTCTTCATAGCGTTGAAGTATTTTCGTTGCTTCAGTGTGAAAACGTTCAATACGAGTTCTTATTGTTTCAGAAAATGAGGTTAAAAGTACCTGTAACTCTTCTTCGATATATTGATTTAAGATTTCTTTAAAACGCTCATTACTAATATCGTCTTCAATGCGAGAATAGGTCTTTCTTCGCACATTTTGTAATAAATCACGTATAGCATTAGCAATATTACCGTTTAGCTGTGTTTTCATTACTAAAAAACTCGAATCTAATAATTTTTTTGAATCTTCACTGGTAATAGAAATTTTATCAGCAACCTTTTGATAATCTCGTTCTATCTCTTCTAATCCTTGAGTCGTGCTATTAAGCGCTTCCTTCGCTTTATTAAGATTTGCACGATAAATTTTATTTTGACTATCAGGTAATAACTCATGTTCTAATAGGTCAATAAAATCAAGTATCCCTGTACGCTCTAATAATTCATATTCAAGAAAATCTTGTAAGAATTTAGTTCGTCGTTTTGCATTTTGAGAACCAGGAACTAAGCAATCTGTTGACGCTAAAAAAGCAGGTAATGCGGTTAAAGAAACAACCTTTTTATAATGATGACCCAGTTGTTCACGCATGACTTCATCTAAGCCAGCTAAGCTGCTTAATTCATCTTCGGATAATAAAGGACGATTTTTTAATGACAATTTTGGGTTTGTTACTTTCTTATTGAAAATAGACCACACTTCAGTTTGTGCATTTAAATGTAACTTGATTTTTTCTAACGTTCCTATACGTCCTTCATCTCCAGTTTGTGGTGGTGCTGCTTTATTAGTGATATAAAATACGGCATGAGCTTGCTGAACAGCATTTTCTATCTGTTCTAAAACAAGTCCTTCTTTTCCTTCAATGCCGGGGACATCTAATAATGAGAACTCATTGTCTTTTAGTTTTAAATGATAACGCTTAGTTTCTCGGGTAAAATCAGCTTGTCCATCACCAATAATCTCACCGTCAGCATATTGAATTAGTAATGCGTATTGTTGTTCTGACAGCGTTTTTAATTGTTGCTGTTGCAATGTTAGTGCTAAATTTTCTTTTTCTAAAGATGTTATCTTATTTTTAATTTGAGCATTTTCTTGTGCTAATTTATCGTCTAGGCTTGTTAATTGGCTATATAAAGGTTTCTGTTTTTCTTTAATCAATAATGATTGTTCATCATATTTTTGACGTAATAGATTACTTTCTATACTATTTAGAACAATCTCTTTTTCCAAATCAACTAATGTGATTTCTTCTGGTAATTTTTTGAAAAATAATAATACTTTTTGCCATAACGAAGCATTATTTTTATATTCTTTAATCTGTACATTAATATTACTAATTTGCTGTAATATGGCTGAGTTTATATTCTCTTTTTGCTCTAATTGATGGTTTATTTCACTAAGTTGATGAGTCTGCTGTGCATGGCTCTCTTCTATTAATTGTTGAATATTGTGTTTTTTTTGTGCATAGAGATTATTAAGATCATTAATTTCTATTGATAACGCCTCAATATTTTGCTTAATTTTCTCAATGTATTGTTGATTTTCTTCAATATCATTTAAACAAAATTGGTAATTTGTCTGTTGCTGTCGATATTTTTTTTGATTTTCAACCTTTTCAGATTCTCGCAATAGAATACGCAAAGTTTCAATTAATGTGGATTTTCCTGCCCCTGTCTCACCATAAAAGGCAATGGTAAATGTATCCCACTCTGCATTTTTTTGCAGTGAAGCAAGTTCATTACTTAATAAATCTTGAAAGTTTTCTAATTTATTGCGAGCAACATCTTCAGCTTTATTTAGGTCATCATCTGATGAGAAGCCTGTCATAGAGTTTATAATAATGGCTAATTCATTATTAATTTTTTTATATATATCGCTAGGATTATGAAGTGTAAATGTCATTAGTTAAGTCATCTAATATAGATATAAGTTAAGTTTTTAAATCATCCTAATTATATTTTATCATTAAGATAAATATTATGATAATAAATTGGCTCATTATTTTACCAGCAAAAAATAATGGTATTAATATCCTTTATATACTCATTTAATGAGTGTCGCCTTGCGGAAAAGCCAAATATTTGATTTTGATTAATCTTCTTTGTTTTTAAAAACTGAGCAAACATCAAAGTATAAATACTAATATTAGTTTTCACTTAAAGTAAATATTCACTATAGTTCTGATAATATGAAAGGCAATATTAATTGCTTAGCCCTGAAATAAATCAGGGCTAATGAAATTAGTTAACGATATCCCCGAGTATGGTTTTTGGCTGACCAACTGTAGGTTTCATCACTAGGGGCTAATTTCTGTTTTTTCTTGAGGGCTTGTGCTTTTTTGGTGGCTTTTTCAACTTCGAGGGAGATTTCGGTAATAATGGAGTCTTTGACTTTATTCATTTCAGCATTGGTTAATTCACGCCCTAATTTCTTTCTCTCTTGACCTATTCTGGTTTTTACTCGCATTTGTTGGGCATCTGTCATCTCTTGGAGTGTCAATTTCTTCATTCTTTTACCCTACCTATGTTGAGAGAGGAAGTATTAATATAACATTATTAATGCGCCTCTCCATCATTATGTTTAGATTTAAGGTAATTAAATTCTGATTATATCGAAAAAGCATTACACACTTAATAAGCGTGTAATGCATAAAAATAAGAGATGAATATAGACTGAAATTTTAAACTAATTGAAGAAATGCTGTTTTAAATTCATCAATGTCTTGCTGTGTTGTTGCCCAAGAAGTACAAAGACGTAAACAACTCAAATTAGGATCTTCAAGTAAAACACGATGAAAAACAAACTGCTGTGTTAATTTTTCTGCAATTGTATTTGGTAAAATAACAAAAACTTGGTTAGATTCCGGTGGCGCTAAAAACTCAAAACCTTGTGTAGTAAAGAATGCTGCTAATTGTGAAGCCATTTCATTAAGGTGTTTGCCTAATTTAAAATAGAGATCATCTTTAAATAAAGCGTCAAATTGCGCGCCTAATAACCAACCTTTTGCTTGTAATCCACCCTTTTGTTTTAAGCTAAAACGAAAATCAGATTTTAATGCTGGATGACAAATTACTAGCGTTTCAGCTGACATTGCACCGATTTTAGTGCCTCCAATATAAAAAGCGTCGGTTAAGTTGGCGATATCTTCGATAGTTAGATCACTTTGTGCAGACATTAATCCGGCTGCTAAACGAGCGCCATCAAGATATAACCACAAATTATGCTCGTTACAGAAGTTACGTAGCGCTTGTAATTCTTCTTTACGATAAACCGTACCAATTTCTGTGGCATTCGTTATATAAACAAGCTTAGGTTGAACCCCATGTTCATCGTTATGCTCAGCAAGAATGGGTTTTAATAACGCAGGTGTTAATTTGCCATCAGCCGAAAATGTAGTGATAACTTTATGTCCTGTTGCTTCAATGGCGCCTGTTTCATGTGTCGCAATATGCCCAGTACTGACAGAAATAACAGCTTGGTGTGGACGTAAAAAATGAGAGATAGCGGTTAAATTTGTGATGGTGCCACCATTAAAAAAGTGAATATCCGCATCAGGTTGTTGAATACGCTGTTTTATTAATTGCGTAGCTTGATGACAAAGCGTATCCATCCCATATCCATCATAGCGTTGCCCAACTGTATCAGTGATTGCCTTAATAACCGTAGGATGTGCAATTTCATTATAATCATTTTGGAAGCGGTACATGTGTTCTCCTGTCGAATATTGTATTTTTATCGTGTTTTATACAAAAAACGCCTCACATCTAATCAATATAACGATTAAATGTAAAGAAATATTAATGTATTTTTGCGTGGTTTTGTGTTTTTATCGTTATTTACACAGAAAAAAGCCTTTTATCTAACCGATATAATATCAAATGTGAAGTATTTTTAATGTATCTAGGTCGAGTGTTGTGTTTTTATCGTGTTTATAAAGAAAAACGCCCCACATCTAATCAATACAAAGATTGAATGTAAAGCGTTTTAATATATTGAAAATGTCGGTTATTTAAAACCAATTATTTGATATTAATTATTTAAAGCAAACCTCGCCCCAACGAGCCAATCCGGCGGTGACAGAGCCAAAGTCATTACCTTTAACAATAGGAACATTGGGTAACTGTTGTTCTATTGCTTGGCATAAAATAGGTGAACGTGCCGAACCTCCAGTCATAAAGATAGCGTCCGGTTTTATTCCCCCTTGTTTTACCGCATCGTTAACCAATTCAATCATTTTACTTTTTGGTGATTCAATAGATTCAACCATCTGATCACGTTCAATGGTTAATTCTAAGGTTTCACTTAATAATGCGATATTAGCAATATATTCAGGAGAATCTGATAAAGCGATTTTAGCTTCTTCAGCACGTCGAACAATGCTGTAACCCAATGTTTCATTATAGACTTCAATAAGACGCGTTATTTTTTCAGGCTCTTTTGCATCCCGTCTTAGCTGATTTAATACAGCAAGGTTTTGACGAGAATAAAATTCTTTTTGTGCTTCTACATTATTAATTGCAATAGGGTCCCAAAACTGTTTCAGCGGTAATTTAATACCTGAAGACGTTAATCCTGTCATACCAAATAAAGGCATAAGCTGTTTAAAAGCAAGGTAAATATCAAGATCATTACCACCAACACGTTGTCCACTATGGGCAAGTAATGTATTTGAACGGTCGGTTTTGCCTTGGTAACTCGGCCCCATTTGAATTAAAGAGCAGTCAGTTGTACCACCCCCAATATCAACGACTAATACAGTTTGGTCTTTAGTTAACGTCGATTCATATTCAAGCCCGGCAGCAACAGGTTCAAATTCAAACATAATATTCTTAAAGCCAGCTCTTTTAGCTGCACGGATAAGAATACTTTCAGCTTGCCTATTTGAAGCGTCGCCACCTAACCCATTAAAGTTAATAGGTTTGCCGATAACGGTATCTGTGATCGCTTCTTGTGTGCTTTTTTCTGCTTGGTGCTTAATATTTGCCATCATGGCGCAAACTAAATCTTCAAAGAAGCTAATTTGTATATCATGTAGCCCTGAAGCACCTAAGAAGGATTTAGGTGATTTAACGTAATAGACATCACGAGGATCACGTAGGTATAAACTTAATGCAGATTGTCCGAAGAGAATATCTTCAGGAACTAATTCAATATCTTCTTCTCGATTAAACGCGATCGACTTTCTTAGTAATTGTTCGCCAACTTCACTGGAAGGTTTAATATTTAAATGGCGAAATAAGTGCTCAGAAACAGATTCACGGGTTGGCGCACAAAGGGTTGATGGAATATACACATCATTACCTTCTAAAGGCAAAAGAGTCGGTTTTCCCTCTTTCATAATTGCAACAGAACAATTTGATGTTCCGTAGTCAAAGCCAATAAACATTCAGCCTCCCCAATAGACTTCATTAAAAAAAGACTGAGCACTCTACATCAAGCTTTTTGTAATTACCACCAGATTATGTGGCTTAAAAGAGAGAAAATAAGTGAAGTCATGCAGCATATTAGAGGCTTATAATGCCTGAAATGATATTAATAATGGTTGTAAAATCATCTAAAAGGTTTGTCTCGGGAAAGAGTAAAAATATGAATACAATTTACTTGTGTATAGTTGGAATATCGGGTTACGAAGGACCTGATTTTATTTTAGGGGCTTTTGATAATGAAGATGCGGCTCAAAAAGCAAAAGCGACATTTATTAGAGATAATCAAAGCGAAGGCAATCAAGTTAAAGTGCTCACTGAAAAAGAGCGATGGATAGAAATCGAAGATGTAAAATTAAACAGTTTTAGCTGTGATATCCCCCTTTCCGATTTTTATTACCCTGTTTCACGGTTTAGTGAAGGTTTTGGGCAGATCTATCGTGATATTGAAGCCATTTTTGATAACTATGAAAATGCGCTCGCCAAATTAGTACAACTCGAAAAAGAGTATGAAGGATCTGATGCCTCATTCCCGGAATATTTTGCGATTGAAAAGCTACAAGCAAATCAAATTAATACTAAAACCTTAGCACAGTGGTTAGCCGATGACTTTTTCGGCGATGATAACCGTCTATTGTGATTGTTTTCTTTCGATGTTGCGTTGGTAGTCGCTATTTGCACCGAATTGTTCTTTTAAGAAATCAACAAATAGCGTTATCTTATGAGGAAGGTTTTTCTTGCCAGGATAAACTGTATAAATAAAGTGCTCAGGTAAATCAAAGGATGTCAAAATAGGGATAAGTTTTTTATTTGTGTTTGATAAGTCTGTGTGAGTAATAAAATGTGGAAGTAAGGCGATACCTATCCCTTGTAAAACAGCTTGTAATAATGCCTCGCTGTTATTAACACGATAGCTCCCTTTAGGAATATGGCTATATTTTTTACCTTTTTGATAAAAAATCCACTCCATGCCAGCTTGATATAATGAATACGATAAGCAATTGTGATTTTTTAGCTCAGAAACTTGCATAGGCTCACCATATTTATCAAGGTATTCTGAAGAGGCGTAAAGTTGGCTATAACAAGGTGATAATTGACGTGCTATTAATGATGAATCGGGTAATTCACCAATTCTAATTGCAAGATTAGATTAGATATAAAGTGATTTTTATCACAACTCATCGCGATTGCTAAATTTGGTTTTAATCCACCTAAATAGCAGTCAACCGAGTCGGTAAATAAATGAAATAAACACCCTACCGCAATGGCTTTAAATTTCCATGATGGTAAAAATCCTATGCCTAAGTAAGCTAAGGCAGCCCAACCAGTATGTAATGGGTGAAAACCTACACTACAACGATTGGGATCAAAAATAGGTGTTGCTAACAAATGGTCAATATCAATGGCCATTGTTCCTATCATAAGCAATGAGGCTATCTTCCAATTCTTACGCCAGAAAAGATAGCCTAATAAAATAGGTGCTAAAAAGTGTAAACTGTAATGTAAAAGTGTTCTAAAAATCTCAAATATCACATAAACCTCGTAACAGTACCTATTTTTAACGGTGTATTTTAAATAAATAATGCCCTGCTTTATTGGGGGTTATTCAAGAATTTCTTCACCATTAGCTTGTAAAATAGTCTTCATCATCCAATGATTTTTAGACCAACCATAAAAAATAAAATGTGATGCTTTATCGTCATAATTATAGTCATTTGGTGTATTTATTACGGTTATTAGCCCATTCCAAATTGGCATAAATAAGGTTTTGAAATATTGAGATTGGGTCTCAATATAATTCTCTGCCCATAAGACAAATTGTTGCAGTTCTTCTGGTGATAAATAAGAGAGGTAAAAAACACATTGTCGCCATGCGTAAGCCGCATTTTTTATTGTGATCAATGAAGCGTGATAACCACGATAAGGAGCTTGTAAATAACGATTGATGACTTGCAGGCATTGTTTACACATATCAAACAAGAATGGTTTTAATTTTTCAGCAAGGCCAAGAACATTAAAAATCGTACTAAGATTATGGGTTGTTAATATGTAAGATTGCTCAAGTAATCCCCCGTTTATTGCAGGAGAATAAGAGCCAAATTTTTCATTTGTTCTATCTTCACACCATTTCAAGATCACGCGAGATGTTGCATAAGGGTCGCTCCCTTGTGTATTTACAGATGATAATGCCGTACGTAATTCATGTTTTAATAGTAAATAATCAATTCTATAATATTGTGAATACAGGCTGTAAGGTAAAACTGAGTCAGCATTTTTTACCAATATATTAGCAATTTTTTTACTAAACATGCCCATAAAAATATCTGCAGCAAGTTCCTCACTCCATTTAATGCTTGGATCTATTTCAGATGTCAGTGAATTTAACTCTTGTAATAAAGGATTAGGTAGCTGCGTATGTGGAAAATAACGAAAGTTTAATAATAGGAACTCATTTAATACATCCGTAAAGATAGCTTTGTTGGAAATTTGTTTTGCACGAAACTTATCAATAATCGCAACCCACGGTAGCTCTTCTAATTGCACTTGATGTTGTAAATCTAAGAGTAATAAAGAGCGACGTTGTTTAAATGCTCGATAGTTTTTTTCGTAAAGATGGCGCAATGGAATATCTAATAGGCTATTAGCACGTAAACCCGCTGTAATTTGAGGAATAATATTGCCTAAAGCTTCGGAAGATGTGATTAACTTTTGTTCGATAAGCTGACTTGCAGTGGTATTAAAACTACGCATTGTTTTATACGTAATGATATTTGGAATAGGATAATCTTGCGTTAAGTTAAATTTGCTTGCTTCACTTTCAGAGACCGCTTCTGTGGCAATTTCTTTATTATCAAAACCATTATTAATATTTAAGCTATCAAGCCGGTTTAAAATGACCCGACTTAATGTGTAATGTAATGGTGCTTGCACATCGTCTTGTTTTGTTTTTTGTTTTCTATCACTTTTTTCTGAATTAGGTGTGCCATATTTATCGATATGGCGTTGTAATAAAACACGAATATGTTGTGCTTGATGGAGATCTAAGATGCTCTTCTCAAGAGATAATTGCTCAATAGCACTACATAATTTTGCAAAGTCGCCTTTATTCTTTACAGGTTTATTGCAAAGGAAATATTGTTTACGTAATTTGGAATATTCAGCAATAAGATCTTTTGCTGATTGTCTCCATAACGAGGTAATTGTATTAATCGATGACTTATCAACAATTTCTAAAAGTAACGCCACCATCCGCACTTTAAAAGGATGCCAAATAGTCACTGCTTCTTTTTGCGCTAATACTCGTTTATTGGGTTTTATTCTTTTAAGATCGTAAATTGTCATATCGAGATCTTGCACTCTTACGGTACTACCTGAAATAACAGGTTGTTCCACTATGCAAGGGTAAAATCTTAATGTTGAAAACCAAGGTGAAATAATATCAAGCAAGTCTCTTGCGTAAGCTAGAGCTTTATTTTTAATCAACCATGCAACAGTAAGTAAAACACTCTCTTCAGGAACCGTAATAAGATAGTTTTCATTATCTAAACATGTATTAAGAATATTCATTCCTTCATCAGTTAAATAATAGCTATTTAACGCTAATCGCTGATTTTCAGGTGATGTTTTTATTTGCAGTTTATCTAATAAAACTTGCTCTTCAGGTGTTATCTCTCCACCCGCTAACCAATTACCAGTGGCGAATCCACCTTTTATAACTTCAAGGGTGATCCATGCGGGTATATTTTCGAATGGTGTTCGGCTGCCATAATTGGCTTGCCCTTGCAGTATCTGGTGTAAGACAGCTTCCCATTGTTGAACTTTATGGTTATTTATCTCTGGTTGGCTTAACACTTTAGCCAATTGCGATTGTGCATAAGAAAGTCCAACAGGTAATAGGTTTTGTTTATCAGCCATGATATTCACCAAATAAAGAGAGGTATTCGAGATGGTTTTTGATTGCTTTGAAAGGGATCAAGCAATAGACATTATTATTAATGAGGGGTCCAGAAGCAGGAGTTGAACCTGCGCCCTTTCGGTCCGAAGCCAAATGCTCTACCACTGAGCTATTCTGGAATACGTTGTGATTATAAGTGATAAACAAAAAATATCATCTAAATTGTATTCGCGATGATTAAAAAAGTGAAAAATACACACCTAAATAAAACAATATGATGATAGTATCAGTTGTATATATAACGGTTTTATAAAGGATTAAGAATGAAACCATTAGCACAATCAAATTTATCAGGGATATCACTACCATTTTGTTTTTCTGATTGTAAAGGCTCTGAAACCGGAACATTAATAACAGATGGACATGTATTAAAGTTTATCTTAAGAGGTGTTTCATTTAGTGGATCATCATTTAACTTACTTTCATTTCCTGAAATTAAGAAAGAAAATGTGATTGGATTATTTGATATCGATAAATTTGATACCATACTCGGTGTTTTTCGTATTGAATATCCAATAACTATTGTGGAGGCAGGATCAGAGACTTTAGCACCTATTATTTTGCAATTTGATTATACAAACGATAAAGAAAATATCTCTTATTCATTTAATTATCATGGTGTTAACTACAAATCCGAGAGGTTATTTTCATTTGTTGAAAATGTGCTTATCGATTTACGACAACAATTACCTACTCATTGCCAAATAAATTGTTGTTTATCTTGTAAATATTCAAGCTACCATCCAGTAGGTAATAATGATTTTGGTGATCTAGCTTGTTTTAAATATGCCAAAAATGCCCTTTCATACGTTAAAGATAAATGTGCATTATTAGATGTGTGGGAGAATATATATCAAGAAAATAGACTCTCTCAGGTACAAGAAACTTTTATTTGTTCTGAATTTATTCATTGTAGTGAGGAAGATTGGTTATATAAGTGTTATTAATCTTATACACATATTATTGTGATATCCATGAGATTAAAAATCTGATTAAAATAAATCTCTTTGAGTCGAATAAGCGAATTTTATGACAAAAAGAGTTTGAGCAAAAAATAGCTATACTCTTTAATCAGCATACAGATATTAAATTTTTATTTAGTAATAAAAATTATTCTGTTAAAAATAACATTCTACAATTTAATAAAAACATACGTTCAAAGCGTGTCATCACATGCGCTTAAGAGTATAGTAGTCAATCTTTCAGCCAGACTAGATATAACAATTTTTATTATGGAATCAGCGTTTTCTGCTCAACACATTCGACAT
Organism: Ardaris minthe; assembly: GCA_018244935.1. Lineage (NCBI taxonomy): Eukaryota > Metazoa > Arthropoda > Insecta > Lepidoptera > Hesperiidae > Ardaris > Ardaris minthe. The sequence goes on along the minus strand of DWTR01000052.1, from coordinate 588 downwards.
ATTCTTGCTAATAACACACCGATTATTGATGTGCGTGCACCTATTGAATTTAATCAAGGCTCGATCCCTCATGCTATCAATTTACCTTTAATGAATGATGAAGAGCGTGCTGCTGTGGGGACTTGTTATAAACAGCAAGGTTCACAAAAAGCGGTTGCTTTAGGGCATCAATTGGTGAGTGGTGAAATTCGTGATAACCGTATTGCAGCTTGGCGCGAAGCTTGTGAGCAATTTCCTAATGGTTATATTTGCTGCGCTCGAGGAGGAATGCGTTCTCATATAGTTCAGCAATGGCTTAAAGAAATAGGTGTAGATTATCCATTAATTGAAGGCGGATATAAGGCGCTAAGACAGGCTGTTATTGAAATGACCAATGAATTGGTTCAACGACCTATTATCTTAATTGGTGGATGTACCGGCAATGGAAAAACGACTTTAGTGCGTTCGTTACCTGAAGGTATTGATCTTGAAGGTATTGCACACCATCGAGGTTCATCTTTTGGCCGCATTGTAGAAGATCAATTTCCTCAAGCTACCTTTGAAAATCATCTTGGTGTTGAAATGTTGAAGAAAGCACCGAAATATACA
>DWTR01000051.1:0-22699 GCA_018244935.1 Ardaris minthe | reverse complement strand
TGTTTCTTCGAGGTGGCCCGATTAGTTTCGGACCTATACGAGGTCTTTTTTCATGAATGATTGCAGCGAGCAATCGGCGGGAGCGGTCGCGGCGGATACTGACTTCGAAAAAACATACGTGAATCTAGCCGTTTTACTACATTATAATGTGTAACACTCACGATACAATTAACAATAAAATCATTAATAATTGTAAAAAAACATCATTGAATCGTCTGCATTATATATGTTATAACGATTATATAAAATTTAGTTTGTTTTTGCTGTATTCACCTATCCATTAGCCTTCGGAGGTCCTATGTTTGACTTAGATATTCTTAACTCGGCGCCACCCCTCACGGTCCCGGTTACGAATCTAGCACTATCCCGCTCTCGTCTTCAGGTCGTCAGACCACCTCTACACACCCTTTTACCGAGACCTTTTTTTGTAATTAACGAACAATTTGTCTACTTTATTTTTCGTATGCAGGTGTCAGTAGTACTTGGCCGACGTGGCAAAACACTAGCTTTAACTTTATCCCATAAGGAGACACTTATAAATCAACCGAACGATAAAAGTTTCAGATCGTGATGTAAGTACGACTCGATCGGCTTGTGAATTAATTATATTTTTAATTAATAGCACGTGATACACTATCACAAGAAGATTGTTCAAACCAAAACCGATATTGTCGGTGGCGACGTCGTAAAGTCCTTCCCATCTCCGTCAATATGCCGCGCCATCCATCTCTGTCCTGCCGTTGTCTTCCAATTTAGAACCGGAATAATTTAACGTCCCTCTGTCCTTTTCACATCTAAATCACACTCGCTGAGGACGTATATATGTATGTAAACGTCTTGTTCTATAAAATAAAGTACATAACTTTGTTGCCGTGGCACGTTCAGTTACGGCTTTTAAGAAAAAATACTAAAGATAGAGCAGATTGAACTTACAGTAAAAATAGAACAAAAAAACTCCAACAATAAATTATACAAACTTCATCAGGTTAACTTTAACTTAAGAAAACATAAATCAAATTTTCTTGCTCAAAGACCTTGCTTTTTCTCCAACCTTACTTAAACGCACTCTAGCTTAATGCATAATTTTACCCATAAACAACCTTATCTTTGGTACTTTTATTAGTTACAAGTCATCTAGAAAACCCAGATGCTCTACGAAGCCCACCAATCAATATCAGATTCTGCTCTTGTCCTACAGCATTTAATATAGCGTATAACAAAACCATCGCATCTCCCCCAGTAATACGCTTACATCCTCCACAAAATTCGTATTCACTTAACTGTCGATTTGCTTCCACCCTTTTTCGTTCAACTTGTTCTGCGGTGTTAGCATACTTCAACTCTATTCCAATTGGATGAGTATCATCATTTTCCGCAGATTTTGATAATACTAGGTCTATTTTCCTTCCTCTCTGTAGCTGGAACTCAATAATTACCTTGGCAGGATTATCGCAACTTTGAAATATCCCACGCAACAAAGCCTGAAATTTAGCTTCATTGTTCACGAGTAGACGGGTTCCACTTAATAACGGAGACAACAGACGAGAAATCTCATTAAATAAAACTTCATACCTAGCCCTGTACTCACCATTAACATTACCATCATTACCAAAATTAGGCTCAGCACTCATCAACTGATCTGCAAGTTGATGTAAGTTCCTAACATTACCCATTTGTTCTGAAAACCTTCCCTCGAAATAACCTTCACTATGAGAACGTGAGTAAGCACGTAGTGATTCGAATTTCTTTGCAGAAGCCACTTCCAGATGACCCTGGACATCTACTTCACAAAGTACTTGACGCACCTTAGCATCATCTTTGGCTTGAGGCAGTAACGACAGGTTCAATGCCTTATCTGGTAAAGTCTGCCACTTTAAACGACGAAAAATGTGAAGCACAACAAAACCAATATTTGATAAAAATAGAGCTAAAGTTAACGCATGGCTTACAATATCTGCTGCATCTCCCCTACCACCTGTACGTTTCATTTTCTTTCCCTGAGAGTGGTTAAATAGATACTTGGTAACCCTTACCTCCCGCCCATCATTTGTTTCTAAGTCCCTCCTTGTAGATAAAACATTTCCAAAAACAAACGATGAAGTACAGGAAAAAGTGTTACAATGAGGCGATTGAGTGAACTCTGATGCTATGGGTTGTAAAAAACGTTTTACATTTCCCCTAACTCCATTTCCATGAGGATGTAGTAAACCCGGTATTAAGGAAAGACCACCTTCTGAAAAGGCCTGCACAGAAGTTCGGAGACCAGCATCTCCACGTAATTGAAAATTTAACGCTACACAAACAGCACTTGGTGATGAGGTATGAATAGGCAAAGACGAAACAGAACAACTTTTAGCATAATCTTTAGCTTGCTCTAATCCTTCCTCATCACCAACCTTCAACTCAATTATAATTGGAACCGAATCATTTGCCTGATCAACACCACGAACAAGCAAAACAACATCTGCATAACCTTTTCCTATAAGTAGCTCTGGGTAGAAATCAGCCATAGCTCGGTATCTAAAATTTACTAAAAAACCACACAGAAAACCGTGGTAATCAGACTCTGCACGAAACACTAAGCTATCTTCATGTTCATCATGGATATCAATAACATATTCCAAAATTCTTTTAACATTAGTACGCACTTCTCCTGTATCATCATTTGCCAACTCACTCATCAGGTCTAACAATTCACCTTGTTCTCTGATTGGGTTAATTTCATGAAAAATTGGAGCTCCAGGTTCATCACGTTGAGGAAATCTATCCATTTCATGAATAAACCTACATTCTTCTCCAAACCGAAATATTTTATACTCTTCCCAATCCAGATCCTCATCTTCCTGTAATTCTTGTGGAAGATTCTCTTCTACCTGCTGCTTCTCTTCTGCACTAAACCTTGACCCAGGGCTGTTCTCATTATCAGCAACAGTATAACACCTGACTATTCTTCTATTGTCTTTATTAGTGAGAACAGCAACTTTTAGATTTCCATAATTGTCAAAACGAAAATAGACTCTTTCATCTTCAACTAATATACCTGCATCATGTGCAGTAGAAAACATACCAAAAAAGAATGTAGGAAAAAAGCCAGGCTTATTAGCCGAATGCAAAAAAGATGGACAGTTGTTTAAAAAACCTACAAATTGTCTACTAAACTCATCACAACCTCCACTTAATAAAGCCCTAACTAATTCACGATCTTCACTATTACCATGCATAAATACTCCTATTTGTTAACAACTGCAGCAGGCGAAATACTAACACTAGTACCCACTAACGTAGATTGAGGACCTTCAGTGCTAGCAGAGAATAAATTCAAATTTCTCGCTGACTTACACAACTCTTCTATTAAATTGCAGGAGCTAGTTGCATCTATCATCTTAGAATTCCTTGTTTTATCTAAACTATTTGCTATCCTCTCTTTTAATGATTTAAAGCTTTTGTCTGAACAACAATCTTTAGCAAACTTTAAAATACTCAAGACCAAATCAACTTTTTCACCATCGCCAGCACTTTGAGTATCCTTGCTGTTTTCCTGATCTACAATCAAATTTGAAATTGCATTTTCCATTGCAACAAACGCAATCCTATCTTTAAAAGGATCGACAACATTTATTTTATTTTGGTTAAATACACTAGATTCCCAAAGACTGCTAATAGCTGACCTTGCTTCATTCCTGTTATCCAAGTCATAATCTTTAGAAACTACAACAAATGAAAGCGATGAGAGAAGATGTACATATCCTCTAGGTGAAAGCATTTTCTCTACTTCAGATCTTGAACATCCCTCGCTCAAGTACTGGATAACATACTTAGTTGTGCAAAGAAAACCGTGCTCTACTAAGCAACTAAGAGGACGATAGATCACACCCCTATCTTTCTTATTCGGTAGCCCGAGTAGTGACTTATGATCTACTTTTGCGCTTATGACTTTACCTAGAAGGGACTTTAAGGTAGAAGCAAGTTTATAGCTAGATTGCAATGGAGATAATTTTACAATAGCAGAAACTAGCAATTTTTCTCTCTCTTCTTTCACTAATTTTTCTTCAGAACACAGACGATTATAGAAGTGTTCCACTCCCTTACTCCACTTGAAATCTACAGCCTTATTAAATCCATCTTCTGCTTCTATATTTTCTCTAAGGTTACCTGATTCTTGATCAATCCAGAAATTGAAAACAGGATCACGTCTTCCCATGGAACTTAACAATTCAACTCTTGCAAGCTCATCACTGCAAGCTAAATTCCTATCTTCCTCACATGCGCCTTTATGAGATAAGTCAGATCTAAAAGACTCTAACGCCTTGTCAAATAATTGCTTAATTTCACTCTCTACACACTCAATACAAGCTATTTTATATATAGCAAATGGATTCAACACACCTGATTTAGCTAATTCTCCTAACAATTTAGCAACATCTAGTGTCGCACCTGACCAACAAGATTCATCACGAAACGCATTACATAAGAGGTCTGATTGCTCAACGGTTAGACCCTCTACTGTTACAGGGTGAGCCTTGATCCATTCCTCAATAGCTGAAGTTCTATCACCTTTAACAACATCTTTCAGCTTACTTATTACTTTGCTAGAGATAATCTCTTTATTTTTTTTAGGATCAGAACTGAGACGAGATCTTTTGCTTGGGCCTGCATTACCCTTCAAATCTTCCGTTCCACGTTTAGTTTTACTTTTTGGCATCTAATTACCTCAAAATCAAATATTCAATGAAGGCATTATACAAGCATTAGAATAATATATAAATCGAAAAATTAGTGTGCACCTAAATTTAAGCAGTAAGTATAGACCTGCTGCAAAAGAGGAGATATTAAAGAGAGATGTAGCAAGAGGGAATGAGCTTAAATTATCAAATCAACGTTATTCTACTTTACCTAACTAGCATTTTTCTTACCTTGAGCTTTACTATTACTCACAAATATAAACGTTCGTTACATAGCTCTTAAGATGTCTACAGAGACGAAATTTCCCGAATTATTTATAATGAACCCTTACGATCACATTCTGGGGACGTACATCAGAAAACTTTTATATTATTGGTTTTGTAGTAAAATTATATGAGTACATCGTATCTATTAAATCAGAAGCTTTATGGATTACAGATTGAGAGCTTATTTGTTTGGGGTTATCTGGTTTATACTTAGCTTACTTAGTAGTGTAGCGAATGACACTATATCAAAATATCTAAGTTTACATCTTCAGAGTTTTGAAATAATTTTTTTCCGCTTTCTGTTTACCACTATTACCCTTGTACCTTTTATGTTTTACTATGGAATAGAAACTTTTAAAACAAGTCAAATATCTACTCAAATAACCAGGGGTGGGTTGTTGTTTTGTGGAATGACCTTATGGACTTACGGGTTGACTGTTTTCCCCATAGTAACTGCAACAATTATAAGTTTTTCTATACCATTATTTGTTATACTTCTTGCAATCCCTTTGCTAAACGAAAATATAATTTGGCAAAGATGGATAGTAACTGTTATTGGCTTTGTTGGTATTGCTATTACTACCAAAGCTCATAGTGAAGATTTTAATCCTAAAATTCTTATTTTTATTGTATCTGCATTGATCTTTGCTATATTAGATATACTTAACAAGAAACTTGTAATAAAAGAGTCAGTAATAAGTATGTTATTTTATTCAGCTCTAACGACAACTATTTTTTCTACTCCACCTTTGTTATTTTATTGGCATATGCCTTCCTTGTTGGAGTTAGTATTACTGCTGATTTTAGGAATAAGTTCAAACCTAATTCTGTTCTTCATGTTAAAAGCTTTTGCTCTTACTGATGCTACTGCACTTGCACCGTATAGATACATAGAGCTAATAATTTCTGCAATAGTAACATACGTTATATTTAATGAATTACCTGATAAAAGTGCTTTATATGGTACTTTGATATTAATACCATCAACCTTATTTATAGCTTATTCGGAAGGTAAGGCAATTAAGAAAAATAATGTAACAACAAAAGTTTATAATTGTTAATGGTATTTATTTTAGATGCTAAGCTATATTTTTAAGGTGATAATAAAATGCACATAACTATTATAGGAGTAGGGTATGTAGGCTTAGTATCTGGTACAATGTTATCGGAGCAGGGCCATAAAGTTGATTGCATTGACATAAATACTGAGAAGATTGAACTTTTGAAATCAGGGAAAATTCCTCTATATGAACCTGGATTAGTAGATTATTTAGAGGATAATATAAAGTCACAAAGGATAAGATTTTTCGATTCGTATTCTCAAATAAATCCCAATACAGAAGTAGTATTTGTAACTGTAGATACTCCATCAGACTCCATAGGAAATGCAAATTTAAAGAATGTATATAATGCAGTAAGTGAAGTTTCTGAGAGAGTTAATCAAGATTGCTTAATAGTGATAAAGTCAACTGTTCCTCCTGGTACTGCAGAAAATATATATAATTATTTATCTAATAAGGGCTATAACTTTGATTTGGGGGTTAATCCAGAGTTTCTCAAGCAAGGCTCTGCAGTATCAGATTTTTTATACCCAGATAGGATAATAATAGGAGTAAAAACTAAGCTAGCTAGAGCAAAACTAGAAGTTATATATAGATCATTTATAGATAAGAATATTCCGTTAATAGTCACTGATACAGTTACTGCTGAAATGATTAAATATGCTTCTAATGCTTTTCTAGCAACAAAGGTTGCTTTTATCAATGAGATGGCAGGTTTATGTGAGCTATTAGGAGCAGACATTGACCTTTTAGCTAACAGTATGGGAATGGACCATAGAATAGGTAAGGAATTTCTCAAAGCTGGTCCAGGATTTGGAGGATCATGTTTTCCTAAAGATTTGTCAGCTTTAATAAGGCTTGCTGAAGATCACAATGTCAAGCTACAAATTTTAAATTCAGTTAAGGAATCTAACTATAATCATATAACAAACATTGCTAAAAAGGTAGAATATGTATTAAATGGAGTCCAAAATAAAAAAATAGCAATATGGGGGCTAACTTTTAAGTCTGGTACTGATGATGTAAGAAATAGCCCAGCTATAGATATTGCAAAATTGTTAGTGAATAACAAGGCTAAAATTACTGCATATGACCCAGTAGGGATGGATAATGCTAGGCAAGTTCTAAAGGATATAGAGTACGCAGACAATGCTATAGGGGCTGCAAGGGACGCGGAAGCCTTGTTATTGTTAACGGAGTGGAAAGAATTTAAAAATCAAGATTTTGCAAGTTTAAAGAGTATTATGGCTGCACCTAATGTTTTTGATTTCCGTAATTTATTAGATAGCGAGCTATTACTAAGATATGGTTACCATGTTTATTCCTTGGGTAAAAAATCTATCTACAAAGTTTAACTGTTGAGAAATGTTTTCTACACCGCTTTACTTAGTTTTTTAAGATCTTTGCTTGATAGTATGGAAAAGCAAACGAGTGCAACAACAGAGCAAATGGAAAAAAATGAAAACATAATACTGTTACCAAAGTGCTGAACAAGTACTCCTAACAGCACGCATGAAAATATTGAACTTGCAATATACCCAAATAATCCTGTTAAGCTTACAATTGCACATACATTATTTTGTGGAGCAATTTCTACAGCTATAACACCTGTCAGTACTTGCACTCCAAATATAAAGAATCCTGATAAGATTGCACCAAGGTTCATAAGAATTATGTTTTGACCAAAGTTCATTGCAATAAAAGTGAGTGCTATACCCAACATGTAAAGTAATGCCAGCAAACTTCTATTTTGAAAGAAGTACATATCACTAATTCTTCCTGTGATTAAAGTTCCAAGGATTCCACCTAAATCATATACACCTGTTATTAGTGAGGATTGTACAAGAGAAATTTGTAATTTATCCCTTAAAATTATAGGAAACCAAAAGAAGATTCCCATTTTTATAATATAAGCACAAAAAGTAGCACAACATAGAAACCATATGGAACTTGTTACCTTGATACCTATTTGAGATTTATGCACCTTATAATAGGTAGTAAAGTTGGCACTTTCTTTGTAATATGCTTTTAATATTATATAAATTCCAAAAAGTAAGCATAAGAGACCAGAGTATAAAAATGCACTCTTTGCATCATATATTTTAATTATACTTGGTAATAAAATTAAAGTAATACAAGAACCAAGTTGCTGAGATGCGCTCATAACTCCCCATGATGATGCAATTGAAGAGATGCTAGAGTTTGTAACCATAAACTTGGTAATAGCTGGCCAACCTAACCCTTGTGTCCAAGCTAATAATATTAATGTTAACAGTAATAAAGTTAGATTATTATATGATAAAGTTATGCCAATGGTTAATAATCCAGTTGCAATATTGCATAGCCCAAACATAAATAGTGGATTATTTTTGGAGTCCATAATTATTCCATTAACAAATTTTGATACTCCATAAAAAAAAGAAAAGCAGGCAAAAAAATAGCTTAATTTTACATGGTCAGTATCTATTAACAGTGGTAGAGCAATTGGTATACTTTGTCTTGATAAATAAAGCAGCATATATCCACAGAAGAATAGTAAATATTGAAAGAAGACAAAGTTCACACCTATTCCCAAATAGCTCTATGCAGATGCTAGCATAATACTATATTGGTATAATATTGTTTGACAAGAAGTTTGCAAACAATTAGTGCAAAAAATTACTTACTTAGTATCTTTCTTATAGCAGATACAGTAGTATTAATATCTTCATAGCTTATATCTCTATGTGTTATAGCTCTGATTTTACCTCTTATGTTAGCCATTCTAATTCCATAATTTGTCATTAGTACGTTTATTAATTCTTGAGTAGATATACAATTAGTACGTAATGAAAAATACGCTATATTAGTTTTGTATAGGTCGATATCAATTATAACTTGATCTATGGAGTCTAGGCCTTCTATAAGGTGCTGCATCTTTTTATGATCTTCCTCTAAACAATTTACATTATTACGTAGAGCATATAAACATGCAGCTGAAATAATGCCAGCTTGGTGCATACCTCCGCCAATTTGAAACTTATAGTACCAAGCTTTTTCAATAAACTCTTCACTTCCAAGCAATATTGCGCCCATTGGAGCACCTAATCCTTTACTAAAATCAATGAATACCGAATCAAAATAACTTGCATACTCCTTTGGAGATATTTTAGTATGAGCACAAGCGTTGAACAGTCTTGCTCCATCTAAATGAGTGAATATGTCATTCTCTTTGCAGAGACTTGAGATCTCTTGAATATATTCTAAAGGCCACACAGCTCCACCACCAAAATTTGTCGTTTGTTCGATAGAAACAAGCCCAACTCTCGGAATATTTCTTAAACTAGGACGAGTAATAAACTCGACAATTTGTTCTCCAGTAAATATTCCTCTCGTACCTTTGATGGGCAAAGGAGTGGCATGTGCCTGGGCTGCGATCAAGCCAGATTGTACTATGAGCGGATGTGAAGTTTCATCAAGCAGCAAGTAATCACCAGGTCTTTGAATGTGTACTTTATAGGCAATTACATTGGACATCGTTCCTGAAATCAAAAAGATTCCTGCAGGTTTACCTAATATTTTACATGCGGTTGCCACTAATTCGTTCACAGTTGGATCTTCACATGCAGCTTCGTTTCCAACTTTTGCTTTAGCCATCGCTTCCCTCATTTTAGCTGAAGGGTCAGTGTTTGAATCGCTAAAGAAATCTATTTTTATTCTCATATTAAATTTAACACAACCTCCTTTATAATTTCAGCAGCTTTCATGATATCTGTTTCCTTTATGCCAAGGTGAGTAACTGCTCTTATATGAGACTCGAGCCAAGGAAAAAGCAATAAACCATAGGCTTGGCATTTACTCAAAAAAAACTCATTAGTCACATTTAGTTCTTTTATACTAAAGCTTACTATGTTAGTTTCTGGATAAGGTAGTATCAGCTTTACATGTGGAATTTCTTTAATCTTATCTGCAAATAATTTAGCAAGCTTATTATCTTCTTTAAGCCTAGAGATATTATTCTGTAGTACATATTTTGCTGCATTAGCACAATACCCTATCTGATGATAACCACTACCTAGCCAAACCTGTAGCTTTTTAGCCCTTTCAATTATCTCTCTTTTACCCATAAGCATTGAACCAAAAGGAGCGCCAAGTCCTTTAGTAAAAGAAAAGCTCATTGTATCCACATATTTAGCATAATCTGCTAAAGCAATATTTGTTTCGATATGGGCATTAAATATTCTTGCACCGTCTAAATGAAGATTTACATTGTGAGCTTTTAAAAAGTGATATAACTCGACTTGTTTTTCAAAAGGATAAATTTTACCATTAAACCCGTTTATACTATTTTCTATAGAAACAAGACTCACCTGAGCAAAAATTTTATACCTCGGCTTAGAATTAATAGCATATTCTACTTCAGCAACATCTAAGATTCCGCTGTTATTTCTAATACAATTAAATACGATATTATTTACTTTTGCATTGCCTGCACTATCGAAAAAATTAATGTGATAATTATAATGAGTTATTAGTTCATCACCAGGACTTGTTTGACTGGCAATGGCTAATCTATTTGCAAGCATACCGCTGGTTACAAATAATGCTTCTTCTACTTTGAATAATTGTTTGCAATATTCTGATAAGTCATTACAGCTTTTGTCTTCACCATAAGCAAAATCTCCAACAGTTGCATTACTTATTGCATGTATAACGTTGGAGCTCTGCAGAGTTGTAGTGTCACTTCTCAGATCAATAATTTTTTCCATCTTATTTCTTGCCATTCAAACAACCAATTTGAGCATTCCAAAGTTCTTTATAAAGACCGTGCTTAGAAACTAGTTCAGCGTGTTTACCATCTTGGACAATTTTTCCTTTGTTAAATACTAGAATTCGGTCCATGTGTAAAAGTGTAGAAATACGGTGTGCTATAGTAATCGTAGTTTTATTTTTCATCAGTTTAAATAAACTCATTTGAATTGTTTTTTCTGTTATAGAATCTAACTGACTAGTTGGTTCATCGAGAAATAATATTGGAGCGTTTTTTAAAAATGCCCTTGCTATTATTATTCTTTGTCTTTCTCCTCCAGATAGCTTGATGCCTTTTTCTCCGACTGTAGTTTCATATTGATCTGGTAGCGCCATAATGAAATCGTGAATACCAGCCAGCTTTGCAGCTCTCATTATTTCTTCGATAGTAGATTGAAGTTTACCATATATGATGTTTGCTAAAATAGTATCATGAAATAACAATGGGTCTTGAGGTATTACAGATATTTGTTGCCTCAAAGAACTCTGTGTAACTTCTGATACTATTTGATTATCAATCTCTATATTACCTTTTTTAACATCAAATAGCCTTAGGATTAAGTTTATAAAAGTAGATTTACCACCTCCAGAATAACCAACTAGGCCTACCTTTTCGCAAGGATTAATGGTAACTGAGAAATCTTGAAATAATGACTCCTGACCTTCATAAGAAAAAGAAACATTATTAAACGTTATTCTTCCACTTAATAAATTTAATTCTTTAGCATTTTCCTTATCTTGAATTTCTGGTACGGTAGTCAAGATTGGCAATGCATCTGAAACTTTGCCGAAATGAGTAGAAAATTGGGTAAGATTCCTAGTTAGATGGTTAAGAAACTCTATAATCGATATATTAATTCCAAGTACAAGAGCAATATCTCCTATTGCGACCTTGTTCAATTGATAATCATGAATTAAAAAATACAAGTTTACTGCTTGGAGTATATCGAATGAATAGCCATATATAAACCAAAGACAAAAGTATGCCCATTGTAATTTTCTCTCTGCAATAGTTCTTTTCTTGCATATTTGAAAAAATTTGTGTCTCTCATGTGCTTGCTGAGAAAATAACCTTACTGATATAACATTTAAAATACTATCTGCTATACTAGCTATTACTTGTGAATTTTGTTTAGAGTAATTATCAGCTAGTTCAGTAAGTACACGAAAGCTGAAAATCGATACTAAAATAAAAATGCTTACCCAAGTGAATGTAGCGATTGCAAATTTTATGTTTACTAATGATAAGGTATAAATAGCTAAGACTAATGCTATACTGTAACCGAAAAAACAATCTATAAGCAATCTTATTAACTCTATCACACTATCCATTAAGCTACTGACCTTATGTACTAAGCTTCCAGATAAATTGTTCTGATAATAGGAATGGTCTTGTTGGAGTAGCCTACAAAAAGATATATCAGCTATTTTTTGACGCATTAAGGTAAACATTCGAATGTCAACAAAATAGCCATAGAATCTAAAAGCAGTAGTGATAAGTAATGCCATACCAAGATAAGCGCTTACAGGTAATAAAAGATTTTCAATTACATTACCTTCCTGATATTTTACAGCTGTATCTAGAATATTTTTTACTAAATACTTTCTAAAAGACAAATCAACAGCTACCACCAGGGCAACTAAAGACATTATAAGTACATTAAGTTTGAATTTAGATACTATATTCAGGATGAACATCAATACACATTTGAAGCTATCAACTCTACTTCTGTTCATTTACAATGCTAGCTCCACTACGTTGACTTTTTTATTGAGAAATACAAGTAGTGAAAACCATAAATTTTTGTATATTTTTCCTGAGATGTCTCCAGCATCATGTAGTGCTGATGCTTGATTCAGAATAAGTAGCTTATATAAATCTCGCTTAGCCTCAGTAGTGTCGATCTCAGAAATATTTGTAGTTGTGTCTGTAATAAAGGCTAACCAGCTCTTAATAAGTTCTTTCATGTTTTTTGCTTTTATACTTTCTTGGTAGCCAAATAATGAGAAGCATTCTCTCAGTATAGATTTTGTTAACTCACCACAATTGAGTATACCAAAAACTGAAGGCTGAGGTTTTGGCACATAGGGAAGGTCTTGATCTTTTACAATCCACCTTGTTACATAAGCAAATCTATCTTTAGCATCTGTATTCTTATCACTACCATGCCATAACCGTGAATCAAAAACTATCGCATCTCCTGCTGAAATAGGTAGTGACTTAATTTTATAATTTTCTCGATTATTTGAGTACTGATCAAAAAAATATGGGTACCAAAAATCAACTAAAGGCTGTATTTCCCATTTATGACTGTTTTCTATAATTTGCAGTGCACCTGAAGTTTCACTTACATTATTCAAAGCTAACCAAACAGAAAAGTGGTAAGGATCATTGAAACTATAGGAGATGTCTTGATGGAAGGGAACTGCATCTATTAAATCAGCAGTTTTACATATAACATTTGATTTTTTCTGCAGTATCTGACACTGAAGTGACTTTTCAAGGTAATTTTTAATAATTTCATCTAATGCTTGAGAGATAATTCTAGTTACTTGAGATGACGTGCCCCATCTGCCGGTACAGTTTAAGTAGTCAGAAGTTGAAACACTTAGTTCTTGGGATAGCTCTGATATCTTATTTGTTATATCACTTAAAGACTGAGTTATTAGCTCTAAAGGAACCAGATTTTTGATAATAAAAAAACCATTTTTTTGTAATGTTTCCATATGATTAACACCTGACATCAATAACTGATAAGTAATCTGTTAAAGGTATAACAGCAAAAATTTTGAATCCTTTTACTTGTTTGAGTATTTTTTCCCAATCGCTTAATGTTCTTAGTTTACCTCCTGTTTCAACCATTACATTAATATCTACAGAGCCTCCAGCTGGAGAGCGGTAATCTAAAATAGTTTCTATCAATAAAATACGAGATATTCCTTTGACCAATTTTAAATAAGATAATACTTTATCATCATCATAATGCTGTAGAAAGCGGCAAAAGACACCTAATTCATAATTTGTAGCTGATAGTTCTTCCTGAGTTATAAGTTTGACTTTTAAATTTTCTACTAACTTTCTTGGCACTTTATGTTCGTTATATAGGCCTATGGAACCTTTATTGTGTATATCAGAATAAGCAAGAAATAAAGAGTGTACACCAAATAGCAATATATTCTTAGCACCATCTATATTAATCCTAGAATTAAACTCTTTAGTATCAAACCTAGAATATCCTAGCAATGCTTGGTAAAACGCTATTTTCTTATCTTCTGATGCTTCTCTTTCCTTAAAAGATTCAAATGAAGAGATTGACTTCTGTTTTAGTATATCGGCAATCTTTAACCAATTCTTTTCAGCGGCAACTCTCGCCCACATTATTGATGCTTTTGGCAAAAATGGTATTTCCTTAAAACACTTACCTTTTAATGATAGTTGCCACAAGTCGTTGTTCTTATCATAATCAATAAACCCTATTTCCCACAACGCCCTTAACAGCCTTTCTAGATTTGGTACGATAATGTTTAACTTTTTAGATAAAACCGGCATAGTTGCAGGTAAAATATTTAACAAATCAAGTTCAATAGCAACGCTTGTTAGGTACGTTTTCCAAAAGGCTGAAAGTTCTGCAGAAATCCTATGCACTTGAGATTCTTTACCTAAATCAAAAATACTAAACTTTACATTTCCGGTAATATCGATTTGTCCTAACACACCTTCAAAAGTTTCAACTTTTGCCATGCCATTATAGAATGCTTCTACCATTTTAAATCTCTGCTGGTAAACAGGATTGCCATTAATATCTATATGAAACCAACCATGTTGATCTTCTGCAATAGAATACCCTTTATGAAAAACATTAAGTTTTTTATACCATTTATTATGTACTAACTTTCCATGATGATTGATATGTGTAGCTTTGCCATCCTTATAGACTACAGAGATACCATCCTTAAAATCTCCAACATAATCATATTCCTCATGATAAATCCTGTTGCCATTTAAATTAATATGAAAACATTTATCATGTCTTCTAACTACACAAGCATCTTCCTGATAATTTCCAATCCATTGATACGACTGTTTGTATACTCTACATCCAGATGGATCAATATGGTAACACCCTGTATCATCTTCTACGGCCGCTCTATTGAAGTAGAATCCAAAAGTTTTTAGAAATCTATTATGATAAACTGCTTCTCCTCTTACATTGATATGATAAGCACCTGTCTGATCATAAACCGGTGCAAGACCGGGCTCATGAAATTTACCAACCTTTATAAACCTATTTTCATACAAAGGATTTCCTAGTAATTCGTGAAAGCTCTCACACGGTGAAATTTTAATAGATTTAAGATTATCTTTGATTAGTTGATCAAAGGTTTTCTCATGTTGCATGTTTTGCATAATTTATAATTTAAATAATTCTTTTGTAAGCTTAAGTACTCACTACTCTGCCATATTTCCTCGAGTTTAACCTCATTAACATTACCAAAATTTCCTAATGTCTTACGGAGTTCATCTGGAGCACAGCAAGGACTAAACTTTCCTTCATTGTTTATCCATGCTTCTTTACCTAAAAATGGGCATTGACCACCTGGAGCCAAATCCTTAATACCTTCTTGAGAAAGGATTGTAAAATTTTCTAATTTTATCTTTTTACCATTTGGCAATAGCATATTATCTCTAAGTTCGTATAACCTTCTTACCTCTGTATTCCATCTACTAATTGCTAATTCATCTCTTCTCATAGATAGATCCTTAATTTCCTTAAAGTGCGCCCAAAGATGATGTCCTTTAACTCTATCTATGCCATTTTTTATGGCCATCTTAACTATGTCATAGAGTTCATGTAAATTACTTTCCAAAAATGTTAATTGTAAAGTAACGGTACACCTTTCACCTGTATCGCTAAAGTATTTATCTCTAACTTCAAGGAAAGTTTTTAAATTTTCTGTCACTACTTCCCATTTTGAACCTTTCATGATTCTTTCATGAGTTTCTTTAGTTGCCCCATTCCAGGAAATCTTAACATCAGATAAAATTGGTACCAATAGTTCAGCCCATTTTCTAGCTCCTTTAATAGGAAAAGAACCATTGGTTGTGAGGTTAAGCTTAAGGCTGAACTCATGGCACAAATTGATTATTTCATCAAAGCTTTTGTACATTAAAGGCTCACCCATAGTAGAAGGAATGATTTCCCTTAAAGGTGTTCCAGCTGCTTCCTTAATTACTTTTCTGATAGTTTCTATCGACAGTATCTTAGGTTTTATTCCTTTAGATTTCTTTTCTTCTTTTACTTTGCTGTATGGTGAAAAACATTCGCACATTATACAAGCAAAATTGCAGTAATCTGGATTAGTATCAAAAGTAATTCTCCAAGGACCGGGTTTAACAGCTACTGATTTGCCTTTCTTTTCAATAGCATTACGGTAAATCTTGTTAAGTTTTTCAGTATGCTCACTTATAGAAGGTATATTTCCATTTTCAGTATAAGGATAGCCTTTTTGGGTAAGTTTATTATATAACTCCTGATCTGTAGATAGGACTTGCATTTTTTCTGACAAGCTACTTGCATCTCTGTGCTTAAATAATAGTCCATCTCTTACATATTCTGCCATGCCACCATAATCGGCTGTTATAACTGGTATTCTAAGTTGCTGTGCTTCATGTATTACTAACGGTGAATTTTCACCCCAAATTGAAGGAACAACTATTGCATCAACTTTATTAAATACGTCAGTAACTATATTCTTGTTATCATAACTTCCCATCCATTCTATTCTTTCTTTAATAATAGGTAAAAATTGATCGGTAATCGCTTTTAAAGCTCTAGTTTCTTCTCTTGCTGCTCCCCAAATTCTAAGTTTTGCTTCAGATGATAAGTGAGAAAAAGCTTTCAATAATAGATCAACACCTTTCTCGGGAGTATGAGTACCAATATAACCGAAAATAAACTCTTTTTCTTGTGCTCTATTTCTATTCTTAAGACGATTGAGATCAAAACCATAATCAAGATAAGAAATTTTGTTTATCGGAACATTAAAATCCTGAGTAATTTTATCCATCAAGAATTTCGATGGGGAAATAAAGTAATCTATATAGTCTATTATTTTCCTTGTGTGCTTCATTCTAGTTGCAACCCATTGTTCCCAATAATTTATGTCTAAATTCAGGAATTCTTCATCTCCTGTAAAATATCCTTTGTAACATTGAGTTGCACATTTTTGATCCTTTTGTCCATCACAAAGCCGTAACAAATCTTCAGAATTGCGTTGAATAAACCTTCCTCTTGGACACATTAACCAAAAGTCATGTAGCGTAAAAATTGTAGGTATATTTTCTTTAAAAGCAATTTCTGGTAAAGTAATTGATAGATGATTAAGATGACCAAAATGTATAAGATCTGGCTGAAAATTATCTATTACTCTTTTAAATTGTATATCTACTTCTTCATTGATAAATTTGTAACGATATTTAGCTGTGGGTATATTAATTAAATGCAGTAAGATTCGAGAGTCACTACTATCTAGGACTGTAGTGTAATAAAAATCAGGTAAAAAGCTATTTTCATACCTAGTAAATACTTGTACCTCATTGTTATTTGCTAGTTCATGAGCAAGAGTTTGGCTATAAACCTCTGAACCAGCACTATAATAAGGAGGGTAACCATGAATAACTTTTAATATTTTCATATATTACCATATCTATATTGTTAGGATATTCTTGTGTATTGTTTTGTAGACTTTTTATAAATTTACTTAATCCTACTTCTAATGAATATTTTGGAGACCAACCAAGTAGCTCTTTAGCTCTAGTAAAATCACCATGAAACTTAGTTACATCAAAATTTCTTGGAGGATAAAAATCAATTCTAGAATCACTTTTCGTGACTTTTAATATTGTTTTTGCTAAGTTTTCTAAAGTACATGGGCTATTAGTAGTAAGATGAATAGCAGGAAGAGAAGATTTTTCACTTTGTAAATATTTAACAGTTAAGCATATACCCTCTATAACATCATCCAAGTAGGTAAAATCAAAAACGCATTCTTTACCTTCTATTTTAATTGGATCACCTCTTAATGCATTAATACAGAGTGCAGGAATTACTCTACTGTTATGATCTAGTAAACCACCGTATACATTTGAAAAGCGTAATATTGCTACATTAAAATCTTTTAAACTTGTTATTTGCTTCTCAATAAATGCTTTACCTTTTGCATAATTATTTATTGGATCGATACTAGCAGATTCTGTAACTGGCAGTTTCTTCTGCTCTCCATAGACTTCCCTACTACTTGCATATATAAACCATGGTTTATTTGGAAGTGACTTACATAACCCTAAAAACCGCATTGTACCATCAACATTAATTTTTTGACACAGTGTAGGATAAAGTTCACCATGTATAACTCTAGAAATTGCAGCCAGATGAATGATTCCTGTACACTGAGCAAGTAGTGGTACTATATCTTCTGAAAAAAAACTGAGTGGATTACCGTGAAACCTAATATCGCAGCTTATTACTTCATGACCTTGGTTTTCTAACTTTTTCACCAAGGTCGACCCTATCAAACCTGCAGCACCTGTTATTAATATCCCCATGTATACCCTCTATTACAACTAGGAAAATTTGTCATACCAATTATCTTACAAGTAAGAATTAAAGGGTATTATAAAACCAGTATAAAACAAATGTCAACTTAAATTAATGAATAAAAAAATGTAGTTATGAAAGAAAAGTTGGCTGCCTTCTTTCTTGAAAATAGTGTTCGGCTTTAATCAAATCCTCCTTATTATTTACTCCCATTGCTTCTCTTTCATCAGAAACTACATAACCTACACTCAAGTTATTGGTTGCTGCAATGGGCACTATATCATTAAGACAATATTCATTGGTCGAATTATTAAATTTTATTTTTTTTACTAAGGTAAAGAGATCTTTAGCATATGAAACTATTATTCCAGAGTTTGCAAGAAGCATTTTATCGCCATTTTTTAGGATTTTTTGAACATTTCCGTAATTATCAATTACTAACCTTCCATATTGTTCATCTTGACTATTGAATCCAAGAAGAACTAAATTATTATACTTTAAACAATCAGTCATTTTCATAACTGTATTACTAGATATAAAGGGAGTGTCTCCATACTGTATTAAAACTATGTCTTGATCGGATAACTCCTCCAGATTTTCTAGAGCAATTTTAACTGCAGTGCCAGTACCTGTAATATCTTCTTGAATTATTAGTTTTATATTGTATTGATCGATTATACTTTTTAGGGTATCAAACCTTTGTAAATCTTTTAGAAAAGGCCTGTTAACGACAATTGATAAGCTTTTTAGACTCAGCGATTTTGCATTAGAAATTATATGCTCTAAAAGAGTAAGATTTCCCACTTGGTGCAACGCTTTTGAATATTCAGAATTCATTCTACTGCTCTTTCCTGCTGCTAATATTATCAAAGTTTTACTCATACATAACTCAGGAATTAATTAGGTAGTAAGTTAGTTTATAATTAGTAAGATGTAAAGCCCACTGTGGAACTTAGAAAGAACAATAGGAAATCCACTTAAAAAGCATTAATAATTATACATAATTCTAATGATCTTCATGAAAGGGCTTAGAATAGAATTTAATAGACAATCTGATTTTAATTGATATTAAACTGATCAGACTGAGAGTTGAAAATATGGCAATAATTCTTTTAGACACAAAAACTATAAATCTTATAGCAGCGGGAGAGGTAATAGAAAGGCCAGCGAGTGTAGTAAAGGAATTAGTAGAAAATGCAATAGATGCTGGAAGTTCAGAGATAGAGATCAAAATAGAAAGTGGTGGACGTAACCTTATAACTGTGACAGATGATGGAAATGGAATAGAAAAGGACGACTTAGAACTAGCATTTATGAGGCATGCCACTTCAAAATTAAGCGATAGTGAGTTAATAGAAATCAAGCACCTTGGGTTTAGGGGAGAAGCTTTACCTTCAATTGCAGCAGTAAGCAGAATGAAATTATCGTCTAAGGCAAGTGGAGCAAAGGAAGCATGGTCTATAAGGTATGAGGGAGGAGAAAAAATAAGAGAGATTACCCCTTGTTCTTTGGTGCAAGGTACATATATTGAAGTTCGTGACTTATTTTTTGCTACACCAAATAGACTAAAGTTTCTAAAAACCGAAAGGGCAGAAACACAAAGTATTGTTGATATTGTGAATAACTTAGCGATGATTAATTATAGTATTGGGTTTACTCTCACTTCTGGTAATAAAAAGCTCTTAAAATATGTTAAGCAAACTTCGCTGTTCAACAGATTATGTGAAATAGAAGAAGAATTTCAAAGCAATTCACTGGAAGTTAAAGAGGAAGAAGAAGGCATCAAACTTAAGGGACACATCTGTAAACCTAATGTCAATCGTGGCAACTCAACTCAGATTTATACGTTTGTTAATGGAAGGCCAATAAAAGACAATCTACTTGTTGGTGCAATTAGATATGCGTATCACGATTTTATTCCAAACAATAGGTATCCTTTTGCAGTGTTGCATTTAGAAGTACCATATGACCAAGTAGATGTAAATGTGCATCCAAATAAATCGGAAGTAAGATTTCAGAATAAAAGGCTAATATATGAAATAGTGAGAAGAGGGATAATAAAAACACTATCAACGAGATTTGCAGCGGGTGATCAAGGTATTGAAGAGGAGCTAATTTTTAATGATAGTAAAAGCCAAGAGCAGGTTGATAGTCAAGAGAAAAAAGATCAAAAAGAGTTTTATGAAAAGAGACCAAGTCTTTTAGAAAATCGTCTAATGAAAGAATTCAATGCACCAGATGAAAGAAGGCAAAGCTTACCAGAAACTTTTAAGTATGGAGAATCCCCACCCCAAAAGGGAGCGATGGTTTTAGAAACGAAGCAAATTGATTTGGTAGAGGATCATCCCCTAGGATATGCACGTTGTCAGGTCCACAATACTTACATTATTGCTGAGGCTGGAGATAGGCTGATTATAGTAGATCAACATGCAGCCTATGAGAGGTTGATATACGAGTGCTTAAAGCAAAAATCAAGCATAAAAAGACAAAAACTTCTTCCTGAAACAGTTGAAATTAAAAACCAAGCTGGAATGGGGATGGTTAAAACTTATAAAGATGAGCTTTTTGAAATGGGTTTTGATATTGAAATACAATCAGAAGATAAAGTAACGATAAAAGAAATACCTGCAATCTTGGGAACAATAGATATAAAAGAGATGCTAGTTGATATAGTAGATAAGTTAATGGAAATGGAAGATACGTTGCCAATAGAGGATAAGGTGAATAAAATATCAGCCACAATCGCTTGCCATGGAGCAGGAAGAAAAATGAAATTGGAAGAGATGAATGAGATACTAAGACAAATTGAGAAAACTCCATATTCTGGTCACGAAAGACCAACGTATATAGAAATGAAACTAAGTGATATAGAAAAATTGTTTGAAAGGAGATGAGTTCAGTTTGTCAAAAAGGTTCCCAATTAAGTATACGTAACAGCTCTTCTGGTTATGGAGTATAAAATGTGAAAAAAGAGAATAAATGCTCTAATTTTTTAGATTACAAAGTAATAGGACAGGAAGTAAGAAATCGTAGGTTAGCAAAGGGATATACTCAAAAAGATTTAGCGGGAAAAATCGGCGTAACGTATCAAATAGTACTACAATATGAAAAAGGAACACGCAAAATTTCGATTGAGAAGTTGTACGCTATAGCAGAAGTGTTATCGATTGGTATTATAGATCTCATTCCTGTATCAAATGAGAAAATCTGTCTTAAAAATGAAGAACTAAGTCTAATAAGAAAATATAAAACGATTAATGATCAGGAATTACGTAGAATATTTTGTTTACTAACCAAAATTGCCCAAGTTGGTGAAGAAAATAGTAAAAAAACAGAAAGAATAAAAATTGCAAAGGGTCTGGTTAAAGGAGGAGTTTCTGTTGATATTGTTGCAAAAACAATTGGCCTCTCTGCTGATGAATTTGTTGAAGAAAAAACGGGTTCTATATACTACAAAATAGGAAAAAAGATAAAAGAATGGAGACTAGTGCGGAAATATACTCAGAAGGATTTAGCAGAGAAAATGACTAAAACACGTGATGAAATAAGCAACTATGAGCAAGGACGTGTGGCTATTCCACTGGAAAAATTGTATGCAATAGCGGAAACATTATCGATTAATATTACAGATCTACTAATAGAAGAAGATGAAGGTAGTAAAGTGGAAAATGAGCTACCTGATTTGATTAAAGAATACAAAGAAATTGAGAGCCAAGAACTACGTAATGTACTAATAAAATCTATGTTTAAAAGCATACAAATTTGTGAGGAGAAAATTAGAGAAGAAGAAAGAATCAAAATTGCAAAGAACTTAGTTAAAAAAGGAATTTCTACCGATATTATTTTGCAAATAACAGGCCTCTCTTTAGGCGAAATTCAACAATAAAAAAATCACCATATATTAATATCTTCACCTATTCATGAAAAAATAAGTAAAAAAGATTGAGAAATTGATTTGACTTCACTCGGAAGCTATGGCTCTATGCCAATGCTGATAAAAAAACAGCAGTAAATATTTAAAAAAAGTTTGTTGTTAGTGAAGGGTAAATTATATGAATAAAAGTAAAGAAGAAATCGAATTCAGAATATTAGAAAGCAAAGGCAAAGCACTACTTGATCGTGAAATAATGGAAACATTTCTAAGTGCAGTACATGAAAGGCCACAAGCTCAAGAAATTGCTAAAAATCTGGTAAATACCTATGCAGGAGTAGGAAGGATTTTAGGTCGAGAAATGGATGACCTGAAAGTTATAGAAGGAGTAACTGATTCTGCAGTAGCAATGATTATGTGTGTTAAGGAAAC
>DWTR01000050.1:0-25680 GCA_018244935.1 Ardaris minthe | reverse complement strand
TTTAAGTTTAGCGGCTGCTCGTCAATTTGGTGATCAATTAAAAGGTAAGAAAATAGGTATTATTATCAGCGGTGGTAATGTCGATATCGCGCAATATGGCCGCTTTTTAGCGCAATAAATCATGACATTTTATGCATTGTCCATTGTCTAATATGAACATGCTCTAATATGAAAAAAAGCAGTATAGAAAAACCTATACTGCTTAAAAGGATCAACATACAACCAATCAACTAAAATAACGGGGACATTTGTTTAACCACTTATTAGTTAAGTGAAAAAGTAATACCTGCTTCTTTACATAATTGAGTTAGATTTTCTTTTAATTGTTGATTTTCTTCAGGTAATAAATCAAGTTGTGGCAAACGCATATGACCACCTTCTAAACCACGCATGGTTAATGCTGATTTAAATATAGCCATATTCGCGCCAGACTTAAGTGCATCACTAAATTTCACACAAAATTGTTGCCAGTATTTCGCTTCTTGATAGTTACTTGCGATATAGGCTTTATACATATTCACAAAAGGCTCAGGGAATACACAAGCACAACCTGAAACTGTACCGTCACAGCCTGCATCTAATAAACCTAAGAATAATTTATCGTAGCCATGAAGGACTGAAAAAACCTCTGCAACCGCAAGATAACTTAATGTTGTATTGTTATCAGCAAAACTGTATTTAATACCAATTACATTTTTACACTGCTGTTGTATTTTTGCCGCTAATTCAGGCTTGATATTATTTGCAGCACATTGTGGAATGTTATACAGATAAACAGGGAAATTATCCGGCACACTATTTGCCACGGTCACAAAATAGTTTTCTAATTCTCTGTCTGTCGCACCAAAAAATTGAGGTGTCACCACACCAATACCATCGGCACCAATTTCAACAGCATGTTTGGCTAATTCAATGGTTTCAGTTAATGTCATTGCACCAACATGAATAAAGACCGGTAAACGCTTATTCGCTGTTTCAACAACGGTTTTAGCAACATTTTTACGTTCTGATGCAGATAAACGCAACATTTCACCCGTTGTACCACAAGGATAAAGGCAATCAACGCCTTTGGTTACTAGCATTTCGGTTAATGCAGATAACGCTTTAATATCTACTTGATCGTGCGAATCAAACGGAGTAACCATTGCCACTGTAACGCCAAATAATTTTTTCATATAAAGACCTTTATTAAATCAGATTGCTTCAACAATAACTTTAATTGCCAACATACCCGGATCATCTAAACCAATAGATTTTTCTGGGAACATACGAGCGCGACCTAATAAATTAGGTTTTTGGCGAAATTCATTAAGCGTACTATCGACGCTTTGTAAGGCTGCTGCTTTTAGATTATCGATAACTAAAGTTGGTTTTAGCGCTTCAGATAAATGGTAAAGAATATCGAGTACGGATTTTTGCCCTAATTCCCCTTTTCCTCTCGCCATCATGCTTTGGTATGCAATAGTTAATAGCGGTGAAATGTCAGAAGACGATATTTCTTGAAGTTGATTCTCTTTGCAGTATTTTGCCATTGCCATAAAAGCCGTGGCTTGCAATGTACCAAAAGAAGAAGCACAGGCATTTTGTAATGATTTACTGCATTGAAAAAGCACTTTGCTGAGATCATCAGGCCAATCTTGCGAATCGTCCGCAATTTGTCGCCAGCCTTTTTGCATCGTGATCCCGAGATCCCCATCACCTAGACGACTATCTGCTTCACACAGCATTGATTGAGATTGCTCGCAAGCGATAGCGATACGGCTCACCGCTTGTTTGAGCATATCAAGCGTAATATTCATCGCTATACCCTCCAGAATGCACAATGAGCCGGTGCATTCATCAGGACTTCTAGCTCTTCATCTAATTTACACAATGTTAAACTTGCCCCAGTCATTTCCATAGATGTGGCATAACGACCGACTAATGGATGTACAATTGTTGCACCCGTTTTATCAATCAGTTGTGCAATTTTGTTGTACAGAATATAAAGCTCTTCTAATGGCGTTGCGCCTAAAGAGTTAACTAATACAGAGACTTTATCACCTATTTTTAATGATAATTCTGCCTGTAAGCGATCAAACATCTCTTGTGCAATATCATCCGCGCTGCGTAATTTATCACGCCAAATTCCCGGTTCACCGTGAATACCCATCCCCATTTCCATTTCATCTTCACCGATTTCAAAAGTAGGATGTCCTACTGCGGGTAAAGTGCAAGATGTCAACGCACAACCAATAGTTCGGGTATTTTCCATGGTTTTTTGAGCAATACGCGTGACTTCATCAAGTGTTGCTCCTTCTTCAGCTTTGGCTCCCGCCATTTTAAAACCATAGATCATCCCTGCAACACCACGACGTTTGTGTGCTTCTTCTGGTTTTGCTGAAGCCACATCATCAGCGGCTAAAACGGTTGTACAACGAATATCATCTTCAAAATCGACTGTTTCGGTCGCCATATCAAAATTCATGATATCGCCACCATAATTGCCATACAGTAACAACACACCTAAGCCATTGTTGGCTTCACGAATGGCATCTGCCATTAAATCTGCTGAAGGTGAAGCAAAAACATCGCCTACGGCAGCCGCATCTAATAAGCCCTCACCCACATATCCTGTAAATACAGGTAAGTGACCCGATCCACCTCCCGTTACAATACCCACTTTGGTCTTATTTACTTTTCTCGAACGAGTAATCAATCTTGGCTGTGGTTGGCGATAAATATCACTATGAGCAAGGCATAAACCCGCTAATGTTTCATCGACATAGTTTTCTGGCTTATTTAATATTTTTTTCATGTGATCACCCGATATTTTTATTTATCTGCTGATTTCTGACATCTTAAATAAACTCATTTTATTTAAGATGAGTTTTCCCTGATACTTAAAAAGTATCTTTCTATAAATAAATGCTTAGTAATAAATATTTAGTATTAGATAGGTTATTTATTTAGCTTTAAATGCACCTCTAATTTGCATAACTACAATAAGTAGAAATACACAGGCTAATACCATCGAAATAGGTCTGTTAACAAAATTAATTAAATCACCATCAGATTTCATTAATGATGAGATTAAATTCTTTTCTAACATTGGCCCTAATATCATGCCCAAAATAATGGGTGATATTGGGAATTTTCGTTCTTGAAGGAAATAGCCGATAACCCCCATTACTAACATAACAACAATAGAAGACATCGTATTAGTGATTGCGTAAGAGCCGACGAGACTAAATAAGATAATTGCTGGATAAATAATCGCATTATCAATAGCAACGATCTTCTTCAATAAATTGACAACAATAAAAGCAATCGGTAATAAAATTAGGTTCGCGATAAAGAAGATAATAAAGACAGCATACAATTTATCAGGGTTGAATAAAAACAGTGTTGGCCCTGGTTGCATATCTTTCATATACAATACACCGATAATAATTGCAGCGGCAGAATCACCCGGAATACCAAAGACTAACGATGGGATCCAACTGCCGGCTAAACTTGCATTATTACTTGCTGAAGCATCAACAATACCTTCTTCAGAACCATGCCCATATTTTTCTGGTGTTTTAGAGAGTTTCTTTGAAACGGCATAAGAGATCCATGCCGCAATATCGGCACCCGCGCCAGGTAACGCACCAATTAATGTGCCTATTATTCCGCTACGGAAAATACCGCCTTTACGCTGGCGAACAACACCGCCTATTCCTTTAAAAATATTGTAAGAGTTATTTTCAGCATTCACTTCACTTAGCGTGATTTGCTTTTCTTTCCAACGCTCAACGTAATATTTAATTGCACCAGAAATTGCAAATAATCCGATCATTGCTGGAATAAAACTTACACCTTGCATTAAAGAGACTTCACCGAAAGTAAAGCGTGCTTGCCCAGTAAATTCATCATAGCCAATGGTGGCTAATGCAATACCAAAGAACAGTGCTAATAAGCTTTTTCTAATATGTGAACCTGAAACAATCGTTGCACAGCTAAGCCCTATTAAAGACAACCACATATATTCATAAGAGCTAAACTTTAAAGCAAACTCAGCTAAAATTGGTGCTGTTGACGCTAATATGATCGTACCAATAACGCCACCAATTACAGAGCTTGTTAACGACATGCCTAATACGCGGTTAATTTTACCTTCTTTTACTAAGCTGTGTGCATCATTGGTATAAGCTGCCGATGCTGGCGTGCCCGGAATATTCAATAAAGCACCAGGAATATCACCCGCAAATATAGAAGACGCACCGACAGAAATCATTAAGGCTAATGCAGGAATAGGATCAAGAAAAAAAGTAAATGGCACCATTAATGCAATAGCCATTGTTGATGTTAATCCGGGAATGGCACCAACAAATAAGCCAAATAAACAAGCACCAATAACGACAAGTATTGTTGTGTAATCAATATAAGCAAGTGCGCTAATTAATATATCCATACTGTTGTTCTCTATTTATGAAAATAGCTGAGGTAGCGGTACTAACAGTACAGCGGTAAATAAGTAATACACACCTAACACCACACTGGCTGAAATAATAAAACTGTATATCGGTTTTGTTGTTGCATATTTCATCATTAACGGTGCAGTAATAATTAAACCCGTTAAAATAAAACCTAGATAATCTGATGCAAAAACATAAAAAAGAATAATACCAATAATTAGTAAAACAAATTTTATTTCATGCCATGAAACTAATGGAATATCACTTTCTTGATTACGTGAAAATATATCTATTAATGAGAATATAATCATGCCACCGCCAATAATAGAAGGCATAAATGCGGCACCATATTCACTAAAATCACCTAATGAATACGCACTATAAACAATAAGAAATAAACCAAAGCAACAAAATATTAGCGATAGAATATGACGATTTAGCATAGGCATAAAAACGGCTGTTGTTCAGCCGTTTCCTCAGTTATTTCTTTATAATTTCGCCAAACTTTTTATCTTCATTGGCCATAAATTGAGTGGCATCATCGCCATATAATTCGATAACTTCAAATCCTTGTTTATTTGCAAACTCGGCTAATTCACCAGAGGCATACACTTTTTTCATTGCAGCAGTGAGTTTATCTTGCACTTCTTTATCTAGCCCTTTTGGCGCAACTAGCATATTCCATGCTTGCAAGTCCCAGTTATAAGGTGTGGCTTCTTTAAATAATGGTACATCAGGATAAAAAGCCGATTTCTCATTTGACATAATTGCCATGTGCTTCACTAATCCTGCTTTTACCATACTGTCTGCCTCGCCTAATGAAGAGGTCACAATATCAACACCACCAGAAGCAAGTTCCTGTAATGCAGCACTTGCACCTTGAGATGGGATAAAACGAATGGCGTTATCAGGCAATCCTGCAGCACGCAACATACCAATAGTATTGAGATGCCAGATTGAATTTAAACCACTGCCGGATGCTTTTAATTTACCCGGATTTGCTTTTGCGTAATCAATAATTTCCTGTGCATTTTTAAATGGCGAAGATTTCCCAACCTGTAATCCACCATAAATAACAGCAAGACGTGTAATCGGTGTGTAATCTTGATAAGTTAAATTTGTCATGCCTTGATGATGCATCATGGTAATTTCAACTGTTGCAATCCCCAGTGTGTAACCATCCGGTTTTGCATTTTTAATAGCATCATGACCAACCACACCACTGCCGCCCGTTTTATTTACCACATTAACAGTCACGCCTAATTCTTCTTGCAACCCTTTAGCCGCTAAGCGTGCAACTGTATCAGTATTACCTCCAGCAGCCCAAGGAACAACAATCGTAATCGGCTTTTCAGGGTATTGAGCAAAAGCCGGAAGTGTAAAAATGGAACTGCATAGGGTAAATGCCAGAAGTGTTTTTTTCATTATATGCACCTTTTCTCATTGCAGATTATTTGTGGTCGAATATCTTCGAGCCTTGATTTAAGGCGAGCCTGAACTTGAGAAAGTACAGGCATTGCTGTTACACCTTTTTGTTCTATAAACGCAGAGAGGAAAGCACTGGCAAATAATACACTCTCATGCATTGTGCCTCCTGCCGCTATTTTTGAAGCAAATGCGCCATTAAAAGCATCCGTGGCTGCCATCGTATCTACTCGTAACGATGGCATCGGGGGAATATGAAATGTGGCTCTTCCGTCAAAATAGACCACGCCAAGCTCATCCATATAGATAATTACTTTCTTATTTTCATCACCTGAAATAACGCCAATAGCATGTTTAGCGTCATTAATATCGTTTATTTCAATGCCAGCCCAATGTGATGCTTGATTCGCATTTAAGGTAATAAAATCAAGATTTGAATAAAGCTGCTTTAGGTTTTCGTTATAAGGCGCAACATTAAGCACCACTGTTTTATTAACTGATTTTGCAAACAGTGCCGTTTTAATATTGGCTTCTATATTAATTTCACCTTGGAGCAATAACACATCTGCCTCACTTACATAAGGTAAAGAAATATCAATCTCTTGATCTGAGAATGTATTGTTTGCCCCTAAATAAGTCGCTGTAATATTATTTTGTGTTTTATCTGCTAAATAACTAATTGAACTGCCTGTTGGCTCTATGTCTGTTTGAAAAATAGTGAAAGAATCAATTCCACTTTCTTGTAAATATTTATAAGCATATTTACTGAAATGATCTTCACCGACTTTTGTTATTAAATGCACTTTCGCATCAGAAAAACTGGCAGCTATTGCCTGATTTGTTCCTTTACCACCGGGACCTATCGAATTGCTTTTAGAGTTAATTAACTCACCGACTTTTGGAAAAGAATCAACATTGGCAATAATATCTACCACAAATGACCCAAGTACACAGACTTTGCCTTCTGGCGTTCTATCTTTACGTTCTCTCACGATTAATAGATCGTGCAATAAACATGAAATATCAAAACTATCACTAAATTTACTTATTTTTTTAATTTCTTGTTTCCCTAGTATGGCGCCACCATGACAACGTTTGATCAACCCTTCTCCTTCAAGGTATTTCAAATCACTGCGAATAGTTTCCAATGTGACACTGAATTTTTCCGCAAGTAGAGCCACTTTAACTTTCTTTTGTTCTCTGATGATGGTGTAAATTTCCTGCCGCCGTTCTTCTGAAAACATATAAAGTGCCTCCGTATCATTGATAACGAGAATAAGGAGATTCGGTCAGTGATTCTGCGATGGTATTCAAAACAAAAAACCAAAAGCAAAAGCAAAACCAAATCAAAGCAATTTAGATCACATTTTTTTAACACAACATCAATTGCTATACGTTAAAAATGAGAGGTGAAACGAGTCGAATAAAGAATGGTAATGAAGAAAAGAGAGGTAGGATCAGCCGTTCAAAGACGGCTGATAAAATAATAACTTAGATAGTTACAGTGATGACAGTTTTAAAATGTAAATATCATGTTAAATAAAATCACTTTGGTATTTAGTTTAACAAAGCATTAAGCAGATAAAAGCCCACTAATGTCAGTAAAACCACGACTAAAGTATTTCGTATTTTAAGCGCTAACCCTATACATAATAAGGTTCCCCAAAGATAAGGGTTATCTAAAATACCTTTAAATTCGCCTTTTTCTAACAGCACAATAGGTGCGCAAATTGCAGTTAATAAACAAGGTGCAGAATATCCTAATGCCTGTCTGATCACTGACGGTAATTTGACGGGGATCGCTGGTTCAAGAAAGAAATAGCGCAACATGAAAATGACGAGTGCCAAAATGAATAGTAACGACCATGTCATTTTTGTTCACCTCTGACTCTAGCAACACAAACAGCGATAAACATGCCTGTTAATCCACCAATAACTACGCCACCTTCTATATTCAACCAACTGAAAATAATCGATAGGCAAAAAGAGACAATAACGCCAACTAATGTACTAAATGTTTTTATTAATGGAATAACAATTGCCAATAACGTAGCGACAATAGAGAAATCAAGATGATAACGAGATAAATCAGAAACTTGGCTTGCCATAATAATGCCAACAATACTGACAGCAACCCACGCTAAATAAAAACATAATCCCGCGCCAATCATATAGGCGGGTGTTAGTTTTACTTTAGGTTGTGCTGAAACAGCAAAGAGTTCATCTGTTAATAAAAAGCCTATTGTAATACGTTGATACCATTTTAAATGAGCAACATAAGGACGTAAGGTTAGTCCGTATAAAAGATGTTGTGCTGTAATAAAAAAGACAGACACAATAATGGTCAGCATTCCTGCACCAGAAACCACTAATCCTAAAGTAACGAGTTGTGCTGCCCCTGCAAATATAATTGCAGACATTCCGACACTTTGTGCAAAGGTTAACCCTGCATCAACCGCCATTGAACCCGCTAATATTCCCCAAGGAATAACCGCTAGACATAAAGGTAAAACATGCAAAGCACCAAGGCCAAAAGCACGCATTACTTGCCTATATTCATTATTATTTTTTATTTGTTCCATTTACCTGTCTTCACTTTAAATACATTAATTCTATAGAGAATAATTATCAGTCAGTAAAGATAAATGATATTGCATAAAATTGCTCAATCTTATTTATGTCGTTGGTGTATTTTTGCTGGAACAAAAATTTGATGGGTTCCTAAATTTGTCTGGTTAATTAATCCCATAATCAACCGGAAACAGTGTGAGGCTAATTCAGGGTTATTTTGAGCAATAGTGTCTATTGGTATTGATAATGAATCATAAAGATAGTGATCATCAAAACCCGCTAAATAGACTTCATTTTGCATATGTTTATTTTGACTTAAATAGCGCAATACCCCTTCTAATAAACCGCAGGCAGAAGTAAAAACAAACTTAGGCGCTCGCCCTAAAGATGCACATAAAGAGCCAAACATTTCATAGCCGGAACTTGGGTGATAATGGCCATGAATGATCCACTCTGGTTTTATATTCACTTGCGAAAGCCCTTGCGTGAAACCTAAAAGACGATCGTTAGTCGGTGAAAGCATGGATTGACCACCTAAAAAGTAAAACTCATCAATGCTTTGCGTTGAAGCAATCTCTGCAATAAGTTGTTGCGTCGTGGTAGTTGAATCTGTAACAACAAAAGGGAGTGTTGTCCCTTCAAAATAACGGTCAAATAACACAACGGGAATTTGTTGACTCAAACGTTGATATTCAACATCACTTTGTAAACACGAGGCGACAATCAAACCATCTATTTGTCGTGATAATAGATGTTCTATTACCAGTGTTTCTTGAGCTGCATTCTCATCAGTGCAGGAAATAAGTAACTGAATACCCGCTTCTCTACATAATATTTCTAGCTCATAAGCCACAGATGCAAAGCCATAGTTTGTAATATCAGGAATCACTAATCCCAACGCATAACTACGATTATCACGTAAAGAACGAGCATGAATATTGGGTTGATACTGATATTGTTCAGCAATAGTCGTAATACGCGCAATGGTATCATCAGAGACGCGCATCTCTTTACCTCGGCCATTTAACACTAAACTTGCCGTTGTTTTTGAAACACCTGCTAATTTTGCAATATCGGTGATCGTGATACGTTTTTGTTTTTTCACTGTTATTTTACTTAATGTCACGTTTGCTGAACTTAAACTGTTTTATCGTTTATATAATCGCATTTAACTAACCAATGCATTCTTTAATTGCCACGTTGTGAGTTTTATTGTGTCTTGCCCCAAGAAGCAGATAGTTTGTTTTTCTGAAGGGAAAAAACGGCTACTCATTACACCCGCACCGCCATTAAAGAAAATTTCTACACTTGAGTTATCACATAATATTTGAAGATGTTTTATATCACCAGACCAGAAACGTGATTGCCATTCCCCGTTTTTAACACTACGGCGTTTTAATTCAGCTCGGTTATTCTCAATGATTAAAACCAGAGTATCAGAAAAGTGAATCTCCAGAGAGCCGAATAACGCTATTTCAAGTTCAAACGAAAACCCGTTAATATCTGGCGCATCATCTGCAATGCCTTGCCAATATTGTGCATTTTGTCTGAGTTGCTGTAATTCTTTTACGGGTTGCTGATAAAGTTGCCCTTCTCTTATTTGTAATTCACGAGGACAAGTCATTTGATGTATCCAGCCATTAGCAATAGTGGGTTGATACATTTCCTCTCCATCAGGAACACCCATCCAACCAAATAATAAACGCCGACCATTAACTTGTGTGGTTTGTGGCGCATAAAACTCAAAACCTGCATCAAGCTCGATTAAATCACCATGTTGAAATTGTAAGGTTGAATAATCAAAGCTTCCTATTAAATAAGCACTAGGATGCGAATTTAAAAATCGCTGTTGCTCTTTTTTTATTCCTTGAGGACAAGCTAATAAAATAAAATGTCCACTAAGTTCAAAAAGATCAGGGCACTCCCACATATAACCCGCATCACCTAACCCACCTAAATGGCTTCCGGCTAATTCACCTATTAATTGCCATTGATATAAGTGAGATGCACGATAGAGTAAAACCTTACCTTGTTTATCTAGAGTTTGCGCCCCTAATACCATGTACCATTTATCGTTGTACCGCCAAATTTTAGGATCACGAACATGCCCGCTATAACCTTCAGGAAGCCCTAAAACAGGTCCTAACTTATCAAAACCACCCTGTTTATTTTCTACGGCTAAACATTGCCAAGCCGTACGAGTTCCATCTTGAAATTTAACATTTCCGGTATAACAAAGCGTTAATTGTCCTTGATTGATCACGGCACTACCAGAATAACAGCCATCTTTGTCATAAAATTCATCAGGCAATAAAGCAATAGGTTGATGTTGCCAAGTAATAAGATCCTTTGAGCGCCAATGCCCCCAACATTTATTTTTATGCTCACAAGACAGAGGCGCCCATTGATAGAAAAGATGATAATACTTACCATCAAAACAAAATCCGTTTGGATCATTTAATAACCCGGTTATTGGCGCTAAATGCCAACGCGGATAATATTTATCCTTTGCTACGTTAGCACTATTACGCATAACTGCTTGTAAAATTGCAGATAACCCTTCGCTTTTTGTCATTTATGCAGACTCCACTTTGTATTTCAGTAAAAGAGAAAGAACAAAAGCCGTTAAGAATGCAATCACTAAACCAATAACATAATTAATAATTGAACCCGCTTGCACAATCGCAATACCTGGAATAGCAGTAAGACCAACTGCAGTCATATAAACATGAGAGCCAACAACCCAAGCGCCACCCGCTGCACCACCAATTAATGCAGCAATAAAAGGTTTACCGTAACGTAAATTAATCCCAAAAATTGCCGCTTCAGTGATACCTAACATAGCGGAGAAACCCGATGGGATCGTAATTGCTTTAATTTTCGCATCGTTGGTTTTAAACCAAACGGCAATACAGGCTCCCCCTTGTGCAATATTCGCCATTGCCCAAATCGGTAATAAGAAATTAACGCCAATATTAGGATTGCCTAATAAGCCGGCTTCAACCGCATGAAAACTGTGATGAATTCCCGTAATAACAATAACAGAATAAAGACCACCAAAAATAAGCCCCGCAATCCATCCTGCTTGCGTAATTAACGTACTTAATATTAATGAAATACCATCACCTAAAAGACGACCGACAGGCCCAATGACTAATAGCGCAACAAAGCCTGAAATAATTACTGTTAAAAATGGCGTGATAATTAAATCGAGTGCATTAGGAACAACTTTACGTAATTGTTTTTCCAGTACACTCATAAACCAAACAGCAAGTAAAACAGGGAAAACGGTTCCTTGATAGCCAATCATGGCGACTTCTAATCCAAAAAAATTCATGGTATTAAAACCAGCCGCAACCCCCCACGCATTAGTTAACGCTGGATGCGTTAAAATTCCGCCTAATGTCGCACCAAGATAAGGATTTCCGCCAAATTCTTTTGCCGCAGTAAAACCAATAAGAATGGGTAAAATAATAAAAGCCGCCGAACTACACATATCCAGCATAATATATAATGCATTGTCAGGGCTTACCCACTGGTTAGTTTTCATTAGTCCCAACAATCCCATTAATAAGCCTGACGCTACAATGGCAGGAATAATGGGCACAAAGATATTAGAAAGCAGTCTTGCTATTCGCTGAAATGGATTGAGCTTTTTAGCCGCAATATTGGCTGCTTCAGATTTGCTTGATTCACCAATACCCGCTGCTGCAATAAATGCAGCATGTACTTTATTGACTAACCCTGTCCCGAAAATGACTTGAATTTGCCCTGCGTTACTAAAACATCCTTTCACACCCTCTAATTTGTTTATTGCTTCTTTATCTGCTTTTGAATCATCAATAAGAACAAGCCTTAAGCGCGTAGCGCAATGTGCTGCACTTGCGATATTTTCAGCACCACCTAATAAAGGTATAAGTTGGTGAGCAACCTTTTCAATATTCATCATAGCCTCTGTCATTCTTTTTTATTTATGTAGCGGGTATTTAGTTTAATAAAAAAACTAAACCGGTTTAGCTAACAATTAGATTAAATAAAAATCAATTCAAGATAGCAATAGAAACTCAGACAAAGGGTGTTTAATTGTGATCTCAATTACAAAAAAGCACATTTATTAATCATATTTTGACGTTTTTAAATAATTAAAAACAAAGAAAAGCTAAACAAATTTTAATTTTTGTTTAGCTAAATGGGTTAATGAATTGTTAGATAATTATAGCTTCTAAAATTAACGATTGAACTAACAAAATCATATAGATAGAAGCAAGCAAACAGGCTTAATAAATGTTACTGATAACATAAAAACACTTAACCAATCGTTATGTATTTATTTATATGATGATGTTGGCGATATAATTAAACACAACTAATACATATGCTTAAGGTAATCATAAAAACTGGTAACCATTGTAATAAATCACTTTTCTTTGATGTAAAGCAACTACAAATTTCAGGAAATACGTAGTATCCACACTAACTGTCGGGATTTGTTGCCCACGTTAAAGTGCTTATTTTTTAACAACAATAACAATAATTATTTCTTTATAAGCTTATTAGCTTCTGTTTTTTCTTAAAATGTTAATAATCAAGTGAGTAATGTATGAAAAACATCAAAGAGATGGCGTTACTTTCCACTCCCTTATCTCGCCGTCGTTTTGTAAAAACAGGTGCAGCGGGTGGTTTAGCGATAACCGCGGGTGGATTATCACTGCCCTTTAATCAAGCCATTGCCTCGGAAACAAAACCAACAGCTAATAGCGAAAAAGTCGTGTGGAGCGCATGTACTGTCAACTGTGGTAGTCGTTGCCCATTACGTATGCATGTGGTTGATGGTGAAATTAAGTACGTTGAAACCGACAACACCGGCAATGATATCTACGAAGAATTACACCAAGTTCGCGCCTGTTTACGTGGTCGTTCTATGCGTCGCCGTGTTTACAATCCAGACCGTTTACGCTACCCAATGAAACGTGTAGGTAAACGTGGTGAAGGTAAATTTGAACGTATTTCATGGGATGAAGCGTTTGATACTATTTCAGACACCATGAAACGTTTAATTAAAGATTATGGTAATGAATCTATTTATCTAAACTACGGTACAGGTACTTTAGGTGGCACCATGACGAAATCTTGGCCACCAGGTGCAACATTAATTGCACGTTTAATGAATTGTTGTGGTGGTTATCTTAACCACTATGGTGACTATAGTACGGCGCAAATCGCAGCGGGCTTAAATTATACTTATGGTGGTTGGGCCGATGGTAATAGCCCTTCTGATATTGAAAACACCAAACTTGTCGTGATGTTCGGTAATAATCCGGGTGAAACACGTATGAGTGGTGGCGGTGTCACCTATTACGTTGAGCAAGCTCGTGAAAAATCTGATGCACGAATGATTATCATCGATCCACGCTATACCGATACGGGTGCTGGTCGTGAAGATGAATGGATCCCTATTCGTCCAGGAACAGATGCTGCATTAGTTAATGCATTAGCTTATGTCATGATCAAAGAAGACTTAGTGGATAAGCCTTTCTTAGACAAATATTGTGTTGGTTACGATGAAACCACTATGCCAGAAGGTGCGCCAAAAAATGGTCACTATAAAGCCTATATTTTAGGTAATGGTGCAGATGGTCAGCCAAAAACGCCTGAATGGGCAGCGCAGATCACCGGTATTCCTGCTTCACGCATTGTGAAATTAGCTCGTGAAATTGCAACAGCGAAACCTGCTTATATTACACAAGGCTGGGGTCCTCAACGTCGTTCTAACGGTGAACTTGCTTCTCGTGCTATCGCAATGCTCTCTATTTTAACGGGGAATGTGGGAATTAACGGCGGTAATACTGGCGCTCGTGAAGGCTCTTACAGTATTCCTTTTGTTCGTATGCCAACCTTTACTAACCCTGTAACCACCAGCATTTCTATGTTTATGTGGACGGATGCCATTTTACGTGGCCCAGAAATGACAGCAACCCGTGATGGTGTTCGTGGTAAAGACAAGCTTGATGTACCAATCAAAATGGTATGGAACTATGCGGGCAACTGCTTAGTTAACCAGCATTCTGAAATCAATCGTACTCATGATATTTTGCAAGACGATAAAAAATGCGAAATGATTGTGGTGATCGATAACCATATGACTGCATCCGCTAAATATGCCGATATTCTACTTCCTGATTGCACAGCATCAGAACAAATGGATTTCTGTATGGATGCATCAGCAGGTAATATGGCTTATGTTATTTTTGCAGATCAGGCAATCAAGCCTCGCTTTGAAAGCCGCAATATCTATGAAATGACCAGCGAAATTGCAAAACGCATGGGTGTGGGTGAAAAATTCACTGAAAACCGTACTCAAGAAGAGTGGTTACGTCACCTTTACGAACAATCTCGTCAAAACTTACCTGAACTGCCGACTTTTGAAGAATTCCGTGCTCAAGGTATCTTCAAAAAACGTGACCCCGAAGGTCATCACGTTGCTTATCGCCAATTCCGTGAAGATCCTGAAAATAACCCATTAACCACACCATCAGGTAAAATTGAGATTTATTCTTCTCAACTTGCCGACATTAAAGCGACATGGGAACTCGCATCTGACGATGTGATTGATCCACTGCCTGTCTACTCTGCTGGTTTTGAAAGCTATGGCGATCCGGCAATGGAAAAATACCCATTACAAATGACGGGATTCCATTATAAATCACGCACCCATTCAACGTATGGCAACGTTGATGTCTTAAAAGCAGCTTGCCCTCAAGAAATATGGATCAACCCTGTTGATGCGGCTAAACGTAGTATCAAACACGGTGATTTAGTGCGTATTTATAACGATCGTGGTGAAGTTCGGATTAATGCAAAAGTCACACCTCGTATTTTACCGGGCGTTGTCGGCTTAAGCGAAGGTGCTTGGTATAACCCAGACAGTAATCGAATTGATCACGCAGGTAGTATTAACGTGTTAACGACACAACGCCCTTCACCTCTCGCTAAGGGTAATCCTTCTCACAGTAATCTTGTTGAAGTCGTCAAGGCGTAAGGAGTCTGGTTATGTCAACGCAATATGGTTTTTATATTGATTCAAGTCGTTGCACCGGCTGCAAAACCTGTGAACTGGCGTGCAAGGATTTTAAAAATTTATCCCCTGAAGTCAATTTCCGCCGTATTTATGAATATGCAGGTGGTGATTGGACTGAGCAAGATGGTGTTTATACACAGAACGTTTTTGCTTATTACTTATCGATTTCTTGTAACCACTGTGACGATCCTGCTTGTGCCAAAGTTTGTCCAAGTGGTGCGATGCATAAACGTGAAGACGGCTTTGTGGTTGTGAATGAAGAAGTCTGTATTGGGTGTCGCTATTGTCATATGGCTTGCCCTTACGGCGCACCGCAATTTGATGAAGTCAAAGGTCATATGACCAAATGTGATGGTTGCTATGAACGTGTCGCAGAAGGCAAAAAACCTATTTGTGTCGAATCTTGTCCACTACGTGCATTAGATATGGCACCTATTGAAGAGTTACGCGCTAAATATGGTGATTTAGCTGAAATTGCCCCACTTCCTTCAGCAAAATACACCAAGCCAAATATTGTCCTTAAATTAAATGCCAATAGCCGTCCTGTGGGTGATACCACTGGTCATCTGGCAAACCCAGAGGAGGTGTAAGATGGTGGGATTGCATGAATGGCCACTAATGTTTTTTACCGTTATCGGTCAAAGTGTTGCTGGCGCCTTTATTATTATGGGATGTGCGATTCTTTCGGGTAAGTTTTCCGCAGAAATGAACCGAAAAGTGCATTACAGCATGTTGGGGCTTTGGGTATTAATGGGTATTGGCTTCTTATTATCCATGATGCATATGGGAACCCCATTACGCGCATTTAACTCATTACTTCGTTTGGGTCACTCATCATTAAGTAATGAAATTGCCAGCGGTTCTATTTTCTTTGCACTGGGTGGTATTTACTGGTTACTGGCTGTATTTAATAAAATGCCGGCTGCATTAGGCAAATTATGGGTCGCGTTGGTTATGGTATTAGCCGCATTATTTATTACGGCTATCTCTCGTGTATACCAAATTGATACTGTTCCGACTTGGCATAATGGCTATACCACATTTAATTTTGTGCTGACAGCCTTTATCGGTGGTCCTATTTTAGCGGCACTCTTAATGCGTATTGCGGGCTTTAACCTAAACTGCGTCAGTGCATTGCCATTACTCAGTGTTATCGCCATTGTTGTTAGCGCTATTGTGGCAACATCACAAGGTTTTGAATTAGGTTCTATTCAAACCTCTGTACAAAAAGCGGTAGATTTAGTTCCTAACTATGGCACTTTGATGGGAATTAAATTAGTGGCTTTAGTCTTAGGCTTAAGTTGCTGGATTGCTCCACTGTTACGTAAAAATAACCCTTCTGTGGCGTTATTAGCATTGGGCTTTATTTTAGTGTTTGCGGGTGAGTTTATAGGACGCGGTGTGTTCTATGGTTTACATATGACTGTCGGCATGGCAGTCGTTGGTTAATTAATTTCTCACCCAGCTAAACCGCTGTAATAGTTAAAAGGCACACTCTTTTTATCTGTTATGGCGGTTTTCCTTTTATATTACGGTATCGCTCTTTTTTAATCTTCGTCATTATGTTTAGATAGAAAATCGCATATAGTAAAGACAATAAATCTAAGCGGATTATAAAAATATTATGGAACAACAACTTATTACTGATATTTCTCTTACTGCCCGTATTTTAGGCGCAGCTTTTTATTATGCACCTACTGAGAAAAGTGACATTGTCGAGCTGCTGTCTAGTCAAAAGTGGGTTGAAGAATGGCCTTATGGCAGTGATGAAGAAAAGCAACGCATTGCTAGTCTTCTTTCACAAACCACATTAGCGGAAGAAACTTTAGCACAGGCATATCAACGCTTATTTGTCGGTCCTTACGCACTGCCAGCACCACCTTGGGGTTCTGTTTACCTTGATCATGAAAATGTATTATTCGGTAACTCAACATTAGATTTACGTGAATGGATGCTAGAAAATGGCATTGATATTGCGTTAACTCAAAACGAGCCGGAAGATCACTTTGGTTTAATGGTGATGATGGTGGCATGGATTGCAGAAACTCGCCCTGAAAAACTAAATGAGCTATTAGCAGAACACCTTCTGCCATGGGCTTATCGTTATTTAGAGAAGTTGTCTCTGCAAGGCGCATTCCCATATTATGAAGGTTTAGCCATGCTGGCGACATTAACATTAAAAAACTGGCAATCTTTGTTAAATGTCACCCCTGCTGAAAAGCAGTTATTTTGTTGATTATTAATAAATATTAGAATAGAAAGCCCTAAAAGTATCTATTTATGCAGTTACTTCAATTCTCACTTTTAGGGCTTTTATTTATAGCAATAATTAATCTTTTTAAGATTGTTTTGACCAATACTGATAAAGCTTGGGTTGCATTTCATCCTCAGTTCTTATCTGTACAAATTGAAGACCTTCTTGCTGTTCTGGCACCTTTCTTAATGCTTTAGCAATATTGGCTGTCGATAGTCCGTAAGGCTCTGCATCCTCATTAGAATAGGCATAAAAAATTTTAGAGATCCCCGCCATGCGCATTGCGGCAAGACACATTGGACAAGGTTGTCCACTGGCATAAACAATACAATCATCTAATTTTGTTCGCTTTAATACTTTTCCAGCTTCCCGTAATGCTAACAATTCAGCATGAGCAGTAGGATCATTGGTCGTTACTATTTGATTAACAGCACTTGCAATCACTTGACCATTATTCACAATGACCGCGCCGAATGGTCTTCCCCCTACTTTCACATTATCCATTGCAAGCGATATGGCTTGTTGTATAAATTGATTATCTGACATTATTTTGCCCCCGCTTGTTCAAGTATATTAACGATGTTTGTATACCCTTTATCTTTAGCTAAGGTTAATGGTGTGTGGCCAGAGCCATCGGCAAGGTTAACGTTAGCTCCACCTTCAATAAGTAAACTCACAATCTCTTCATATCTTTGGCTACCATCACCTAAAATAATAGCTTCGATTAAAGCCGTCCAACCTAAACGATTAATATGATCAACATCCACACCAGCATCAATCAGTGTTTTTACTGTTTTTACATGACCTCGTTCTGAAGCAGGAATTAATGCTGTTCCACCATAACGATTAATACTTTTAAGCGAGGCGCCATGCGATAACGTTAGTTCTAAGATCTCCTGTAACCCTCTAGCGCCCGAATAAAGATATGGTGAATCATGAATAGCATCACGGGCATTAACATCTGCGCCATGCTCAATCAGATATTTCGCAACCTCAATTTGGTTTGCATGTGTGGCTGCCATAAGCGGTGTGCGTAACTTTAGATCACGTTGTTCAATATTTGCACCTTGTTCTATTTGGCGTTTTAACTCAGATAAATTTCCTTCTTGTGCCAATGTAACTAAGTATGCCTTATCAGAATTTGCCATCGCTTTAACCATAAAGAGAGATGAAATCATTAACAGGCTTAAGAAGTATAAAAACCATTTAGCCTTTAGATAGAGAGTGTTCATTCAAAATCTCCTAGAAAGTGCTAATTTCCACTCATTTAATTAATATACTCTTTGAACTCACCCTCATATCTAACAAAGGTATGACATTAATTCAATAAATCAAAGGGTAATAAACCACCTATTAAGTCATTTTTATACTTTTTTTACACTTATCACTGCTCTTTTATCAACATCTTTACAGCCCATTCAGTACGCTCACTCAATCTAAATAGTAAAAGGATTGTTCTGATGCTGATATTCGGTGCTGTGACGTTAGTTGTTTTGCTCACTGCTTATCTTATCTATGTGTTATTTAACGCAGAGGCATTTTAAAAATGGCAACAACGATGTTGATATATCTTGCTATTTTTCTGATCACATTATTAGTGATAGGGAAAATGCTTGGGCATTATTTAGCTCGCCTTATCGAAGGTGATTTACCTCATTGGGTTACTCAAACCGAACATGTTATTTGGCGGTGTTGTGGTTTTAAACCCGCAGGAAAATCAATCCAGCCAATGAGCTGGTATCACTATATGCTCGCCCTACTTATTTTTAATTTAATGGGTGCGATCCTATTATTTGTCATGTTGCTAAACCAAGGCTATTTACCGTTAAATCCTCAAGTTGCACCTAATATGAATTGGGATTTAGCGTTAAATACCACAATTAGCTTTATCACTAATACTAATTGGCAAGCTTATAGCGGTGAAACCGCAGTGAGTTATTTAAGCCAAATGACGGGGCTTGCAGTACAAAACTTCTTATCTGCAACAACCGGTATTGCTGTCGCTTTTGTTTTAATTAGAGCGCTAACACAGTCCTCTTGTACCTCATTAGGGAATGCATGGGTTGATATTGGGCGCATTACGTTATATGTCCTACTTCCTTTATCAATTATTTGGGCACTGTTATTTGTCAGCCAAGGGGTAATACAAAACTTTCACCCCGCGGTATTAAGTCAAGGACTTGATGGACAACAACAGTGGTTACCAATGGGGCCAGTTGCTTCTCAAGAAGCCATTAAATTATTAGGCACAAATGGCGGTGGCTATTTTGCAGCAAACTCTGCCCATCCTTATGAAAATCCAACATCATTAAGTAACTTCTTACAAATACTTGCCATATTTCTTATTCCTACTGCCTTATGTTTTGCCTTTGGTCGTTTAAGTGGAACACAACGCCAAGGGCATACTTTGCTTTGGGCGATGACATTGATTTTCATTGTTGCTGTTACCGTAGTCACTTGGGCTGAATGGCAAGGAAATCCAGAGTTTATCTTTGCGGGTGCAGAAAGCTCGCTAAATATGGAAGGCAAAGAAACACGCTTTGGCATAATTGGTAGTGCTATTTTTGTTGCTGTCACAACAGCGGCATCTTGTGGTGCAGTTAATGCCATGCATGACTCATTAACCGCTTTAGGTGGCATGGTGCCAATGTGGTTAATGCAAACAGGAGAAGTGGTATTTGGCGGAGTAGGATCAGGATTTTATGGCATGATCCTCTATGTATTATTAGCTGTGTTTATCGCGGGATTAATGGTTGGTCGAGCACCTGAATATCTTGGTAAAAAGATTGGTGTTGCCGAAATGAAATGGGTAGCCGTTGCAATTTTAATTTCTCCAGCCGTTGTTTTATTAGGTACAACCCTCGCCTTATTTACTGATGTTGGTCGTGAAGCTATTTTAAATCCAGGTCCTCATGGCTTTAGTGAAGTGTTATACGCATTTACTTCTGTGGCTAATAATAACGGTAGTGCTTTTGCCGGGCTTCACGCCAACTCACCTTTTTATAATCTATTATTAGGGCTTTCCATGTTGATTGGTCGCTTTGGTGTCATGCTATCTGTTTTAGCTATTGCAGGTAGTTTAGCCGTGAAAAAGCGTCAACCAGAAAGTTTGGCAACACTCTCTACCACTTCACCGCTATTTATTTTGTTATTGATCCTCACTGTATTAATGATCGGCGCTTTGACTTTTGTTCCGGCATTAGCACTTGGCCCTATTGCAGAACACTTACAACTGTTTTGGGCTAAATAAGGAAACGTATCATGAAAAAAACTCAACTCTTTGACAGAAAAACCGTGATATCGGCTTTCTTTGATGCAATAAAAAAATGTACGCCTCAAGCACAATGGCGTAATCCCGTTATGTTTATCGTTTATGTGGGTGCGCTCTTAACTACCGGTATTTGGATTGCTTCGCTGTTAGGTTATCTCCCTGATGATAATCACTTTACTTCACAAGTCACATTTTGGTTATGGGTGACATTGCTATTTGCCAATTTCGCGGAATCATTAGCAGAAAGTCGAAGCAAAGCACAAGCGGCTAGCTTACGTGGGGCTAAACAACAATCTAAAGCGATACGTTTACATCATGCAGACATTAATGCCGCAAAAGAAACCGTTGACTCTTTCTTATTGCATAAGGGTGATATCGTTTTAGTCAACGCTGGCGAAGCTATTCCTTGTGATGGTGAAGTCATTGAAGGTGGTGCTTCTGTTGAT
Source organism: Ardaris minthe (assembly GCA_018244935.1). Taxonomy (NCBI): domain Eukaryota; kingdom Metazoa; phylum Arthropoda; class Insecta; order Lepidoptera; family Hesperiidae; genus Ardaris; species Ardaris minthe. The sequence continues at coordinate 4,196 of DWTR01000050.1, read as the reverse complement.
GAAAGTGCTATTACGGGTGAATCAGCACCTGTTATTCGTGAATCGGGTGGCGATTTTTCTTCCGTCACTGGCGGTACTCGGGTGTTATCCGATTGGTTAATCATACGTTGTACTGCTGAAGCAGGTAATTCATTTCTCGACCGCATGATTGGAATGGTAGAAGGCGCAAAGCGTAGAAAGACGCCAAATGAAGTTGCTTTGACTATCTTATTAACTGCATTAACACTGATTTTCTTATTGGCTTGTATAACGCTTTATCCATTTAGTGTGTTTGCTGTCGAGTTTCAAGGACATGGTGAGATTATCTCTGTTGTCACTTTAATTGCTTTGTTGGTGTGTCTTATTCCCACAACGATTGGCGGCTTACTTTCATCAATTGGTGTGGCTGGAATGAGTCGAATGCTGGATGCCAATGTGATTGCAACCAGTGGGCGAGCTGTTGAAGCTGCGGGTGATGTTGATGTCTTACTTCTTGATAAAACGGGCACAATTACACTCGGTAATCGTCAAGCTTCTCGTTTTATCCCGCTTTCGGGTATTAGTGAAAAACAACTTGCTGATGCGGCACAGTTAAGCTCGCTTGCAGATGAAACGCCTGAAGGCAGAAGCATTGTGATCCTTGCTAAACAGCGTTTTAATTTGCGCGAACGTGATTTAGCGTCAATTGGTGCTTCTTTTATTCCCTTCTCTGCAATGACAAGAATGAGCGGTGTTAATTTAGGCGAGCGCTTGATCCGCAAAGGTTCCGTTGATGCTATTCGTCGCCACATTGAAGTCAGTCATGGTCATTTTCCTGATGAAGTCACCACGATAGTTGAGCAAGTAGCGAGAACGGGAGGAACACCGCTGGTGGTGGTTGAAAATCAGAAAATCTTAGGTGTTGTTGAACTTAAAGATATTGTGAAAGGTGGAATTAAAGAGCGTTTTGCTCAACTTCGCCAAATGGGTATAAAAACCGTTATGATCACTGGTGATAATCACCTTACAGCAGCCGCTATCGCAGCAGAGTCTGGTGTTGATGATTTTCTGGCTGAAGCAACACCTGAGGCAAAATTAGCATTAATTCGTCAATATCAATCTGAAGGTCGATTAGTTGCAATGACGGGTGATGGTACTAATGATGCCCCAGCCTTAGCGCAAGCGGATGTCGCTGTTGCGATGAATTCAGGTACTCAAGCCGCCAAAGAAGCGGGAAATATGGTCGATTTAGACTCTAATCCAACAAAATTAATCGAAGTTGTGCATATTGGTAAACAAATGCTAATGACACGAGGTGCTTTAACGACATTTAGTATTTCCAACGATATCGCTAAATACTTCGCCATTATTCCTGCGGCTTTCGCTGTTACCTATCCACAGCTCAATATGCTTAATGTCATGAACTTACATTCACCAGCATCTGCAATGTTATCTGCGGTTATTTTTAATGCCTTAATTATTGTCTTCTTGATCCCTCTTGCCCTTAAAGGTGTGCATTATCGCCCTGTTTCAGCGCATTCATTATTGCGCCGAAACCTCTCTTTATACGGGATCAGCGGATTATTAGTCCCTTTTATTGGCATTAAAATCATCGATATGCTCTTAGCATTTATCGGGTTTTAAGGAGTTCTCTATGCATCTATTTCGATCATCATTAGTAATGTTATTATTACTCACATTAATAACTGGGCTGGCTTATCCTTTGCTCGTTACAGGATTAGCTAACCTTATTTTCCCATGGCAAGCGAATGGCTCGCGGATCTATCAAGATAATAAACTTATTGGCTCTGAACTGATTGGGCAACAATTTACGCGGGATGATTATTTTAAAAGTCGTCCATCAATAACATCAGAAATGCCCTATAACAGCATGGCATCAGGCGCTAGCCAATTAGCATCTTCAAATCCATTATTGCTTAATGAAGTCACAAAACGCGTTCAAACATGGCAAAAAGAGGTTGATAATCATCAGGCCGTTCCTGTTGATTTAGTGACCGCATCAGGGAGCGGGCTTGATCCTCATATTTCATTACAAGCCGCTTATTATCAAATTGAAAATATTGCATATTCTCGCCAACTCACTAAAAATGAAATTGAGCAATTAATAAAAGACAATACAACATCGCCACTAATGCCGTTTATGGGTGAACCTGTTGTAAATGTGTTTATGCTAAATCAGGCACTTGATAAATTAAGTGCAGAAAAGCAGCAAAAAGTGAGTACTCAATAAAATGGAACTCGATCAGCGATGGCAACGTCCCTCACCTGATGATCTGCTCGCTTCAACGCGAACAACAACTCGTGGACGACTAAAAATATTCTTTGGTGCTTGTGCGGGTGTAGGAAAAACTTACGCCATGTTACAAGAAGCTCAACGCCTCCACCAGCAAGGTATTGATGTGCTTGCGGGGGTTGTTGAAACACACCAAAGGCAAGAAACGGCTGCGCTACTTCACGGATTACCTTTATTGCCGCCACAACGTATTCATCATCATGGTAGAAAGCTTGTCGCATTTGATTTAGATGCTGCATTAGCCAGACACCCTGCAGTGATCTTAATGGATGAACTGGCATTTAGTAATCCTCATAAATGCCGGCATCCTAAGCGTTGGCAAGATGTGGAAGAACTATTGGATGCGGGTATTGATGTACTCGCTACAATAAATGTACAACACATTGAAAGCCTTAATGATATCGTAGGAAGTATTACTGGAATTCGTGTCCAAGAGACGATCCCTGACTATATTTTTGATAGTGCTGATGAAGTGGTTATGGTGGATCTACCGCCTGACGATCTACAACAACGTTTGCACGAAGGCAAAGTATATCTAGCCGGACAAGCAGAGCGCGCCATCGAACACTTTTTTCGTAAAGGTAATTTAATCGCACTACGAGAATTAGCTTTACGCCGTATGGCAGATAGAGTTGATACACAAGTTAAAGAGTTTCGAGATAGCCAAGGAACGGCTCCTGTTTGGCACACAACAGATAGCCTGATGGTCTGTCTTGGCGCTCATGGCGGTAACGATAAATTAGTTCGCACGGCAGCGCGTTATGCTGCCGCCTTTGGTTGCCAATGGCATGCTATTTATGTTGAAACCCCTAAGCTTCATCAAATTGGAGAGCATAAACGCCGAGCTATTTTGCACTCTCTAAAACTGGCACAACATTTAGGTGCAAGAGCCGCGATCCTTTCTGATAACCAAGCTGAAAAAGCCGTGATCCGTTACGCCAGAGAGCATAATCTTGGAAAAGTGATTATTGGTCAACGTGCTTACCAAAAATGGCAATGGTTAAAACGCTGGATACGGATGCGCTTTGCAGAAAAATTAGCACGCTACGCCCCCGATCTCCATGTTATTAGTGTTGCTCTCAATGATGAGGAAATTCGTTATAAAACCAAAACAGCACCACTGCAAAATGACAAATGGCGACAAGAAATAAAAGGCTATTTAACCGCGATTGGATTATGTTTAGCGATCACCTTATTCTCTCGCACATTTCTATTAGCACTTGATAAAGCCAATTTAGTGACACTCTATTTATTGGGTGTTGTATTAATTGCACTCTTTTTTGGCCGTCGCCCTTCTATTTTTGCAGCATTAATCAACGTCATTAGTTTTGACTTATTTTTTGTACAGCCCCACTTTTCGCTCGCTGTACTCGACATGCAATATTTGATCACTTTCACCGTCATGCTTATTGTAGGATTAGTGGTCGGTAATTTAACTGCGGGTATGCGTTATCAAACTCGCGTCGCACGTTATCGAGAACAACGCACCCGTCACTTATTTGAAATGACGAGAGAACTGGGTCGAGCGGTAACGCTACAAGACGTTGTTCGCACCAGTTACCATTTTTTATCAAGTGCGTTTGATGCAAAAGTTTGTTTGTTGATCCCCAACAAACAAGGTGAATTAACACCTTTTCATGCACAAGGTATGGGGCATTTACCTATTGATAATGCAATTGCACGCTGGTGTTGCGATAAAGACCAAATTGCCGGTGCAGGCACAGATACTCTGCCAAGTGTGCCTTATCAATTACATCCGATCACCGCCTCTCAACAAGTTTTAGCTATTTTAGCGATTGAACCGAATAATCTTCGCCAACTACTTATTCCTGAACAACAGCAGCTATTGCAAACTTTTAATGGTTTAATTGCTAATGCGCTTGAACGATTACAACAGGCTGAAATTGCAGAACAATCTCGAATT
>DWTR01000049.1:0-26248 GCA_018244935.1 Ardaris minthe | reverse complement strand
TTGGCGATTTTCGTTAAACACACTGATAACTTCTTTATTATAATTATTAACTATTTTTCTTGTATATTTATTAATTTGATAATAATAATTAGATCTTGAAATATTTAATAATTTACACATTTTTCTTATTGAATATTTTTTCTTATTGCAATTAATTATTGTTATTTTTTGGCCATTATCAGTGCGGCTTGCTTTAAAATGTCATTTTCCATTTGTAATTGTTTATTTTCTTTACGTAATTTAATTAATTCATTTGCTTGTGGTGTACGATTATCCTTAGTTTTAAATGAACCAAAATGATTATAATTTTTAATTCAACTATAAATAGTTGGTTTTGATAAATTATATTCTTTTTCTAGGTTAATAACACTTTTCCCATTTTTGTATAGCATTACAATTTGTTTTTTAAATTCTTCAGAATATGAAGTTTTATTTCCCATTTTTATATTCCTTCTTTCTTAATTAATTTTATCTAATTTTGAAGTCTATATAATTATGGTTCTAATAATTGTAGCCAATCCACTATTTAATTTTTAATAGTTTATTTTACAAAAATATGAAATTAAATATTTAACATGTTAAGTGAGTTATTTTTTAATTAAAAAAACAACTCCTTTCTTTTAATAAGAGTTGTTTTGTCTTAATTCGTTTTACAATTTACATAATTATTTAGTAAAAAACTTTGATTTCTATTTATTTTTTATTTTATATTAATTAATAACACTTGTGGAGTGACAAAAAGAAAAGCGAGGTATGTTTTGTCATGCAAAAAATAGGCAGCAAATGATTTGTGATAAATGTCAGTTTAAATTTAAATCTTTTTATAGACAATGAAAATTAAATAATAATAACAATAAGTTATTTATTTTTCGTGTAGAAAAAAATATCAAACATTGAGCAAAAACATTGATTTAAGTGAATTAATTCCAGATTATGCTTTTGTTTATAATTCAACTTGGTTTGCTATTTATAGTATTAAAAAAATTCAATGAATGAGAATTAATACAATAAAAAATTTAAATTTTAAACAATGTACTTTATTAATTGGATTTTATTGATATCGGATTTTTATTAACGGAATTATGCAAACTCGTTGATATAATATTCCACGAGTATAAGAATGTTTTTTAATTTTATAAAATAAAAAAATAAAATAGTTACTTAAATTTATTGTTTTTTTACAGAAAATAATGTCTTATAACAAAAAGTCTAGTTAAAATGCAACAATTTTCCAGTTTTCGGTATATAATAAAAATAGTTTTAGTAGAAAGAGAAGTGAGGATTTTTTATTATGTCAAAAAAACTGCACGGTATAGGTGCTAGCAATGGAATTGCAATTGCCAAAGTTTTTAAATTAGAAGAACCAAAATATGAAATTTCGAATAATACGGTTTCTGATTCGGCAAAAGAAATTAAAATACTAGAAGCAGCAATGCAAAAGGCAAACACAGATATTGAAAAACTACAAAAGATTGCCTTAGACAAATTAGGAGCGGAAAAAGCAGCAATTTTTGAAGCACATAAAGAAATTTTGCGTGATCCAGCAATGATTGATGAAGCAAAAAATATCGTTAAGAGTAATAACAATAATGCAGCATATGCAATTCATACTGTTGCTCAAAAGTTTATTACAATGTTTGCAAGTATGGATGATCCATATTTTAAAGAGCGTGCAGCTGATGTTAAAGATGTAACTGATCGTTTAATTAAGTATATTTTAAATGTTCCGGTCTTAGATTTAGCAACTATTAGTGAAGAAGTTATCATTGTTGCTGAAGATTTAACACCTTCACAAACAGCGCAGTTAAATCCTAAATTTGTGAAAGGATTTAGTTGTGATATGGGGGGGCGTACTAGTCATGCTGCAATTATGGCCCGTAGTCTAGAAATTCCAGCTGTCTTAGGATTAAAAAATATTACAAAACAAGCAAACCATCATGAAATAATTATGATTAATGGAACAACAGGAGAAGTTATCTTAAATCCAACATCGGCGGAGATTAAAACTTGGACAACAGAAAAAGAAAAATTTTTACAATTGCAACAAGAACTATTGGCATTTAAAGATAAACCAACAGTTTCAAAAGATGGATATCAAAAATTTGTTTTAGAAGGAAATATTGGAGCACCAAAAGATGTTCAAGGTGTTTTGGATAATGGTGGGCAAGGAATTGGATTATTTAGAAGTGAGTTCTTATATATGGATAATGACCATTTCCCAACTGAAGATGAGCAATATGAAGCTTATAAAGGTGTTTTGGAATGAATGCAAGGGCGCCCAGTGATTATTCGAACATTAGATATTGGTGGTGATAAAAAATTATCATATTTTAAATTTCCAGAAGAAATGAACCCATTTTTAGGATATCGTGCGATTCGCCTTTGTTTAGATAAAACAGATGTTTTTAGAACACAATTACGTGCTTTATTACGTGCTAGTGTGCATGGGAAAGTTGGTATTATGTTTCCAATGATTGCGACAGTTGATGAATTTAAAAATGCAAAAAAAATTACCTTAGAAGAAAAAGCAATTTTACTTAAAGAAGGACATAAAATTGCAGACAATATTGAAATTGGAATGATGATGGAAATTCCAGCAGCAGCAATGTTAGCTGATCAGTTTGCAAAACACGCTGATTTCTTTTCAATTGGAACTAATGATTTAATTCAATATACAATGGCAGCTGATCGAATGAGTCAATTTGTGGCATATTTATACCAACCATATAATCCATCTGTTTTACGTTTAATTAAAACAATTATTGATGGTGCCCATAAAGAAGAAAAATGGGTTGGAATGTGTGGTGAAATGGCTGGAGAGGAACAAGCAATTCCGCTTTTAATGGGAATGAAATTAGATTACTTTTCAATGTCTGCCACAAGTATTTTAAATGCGCGTCGTATTATTAGCAAATTAGAAGTTTCAGCAATGGAACAATTAGTAACAGAAGCATTAGAATGCCAAACAGGTGATGAAGTTTTGGCTTTAGTTGAAAAAAAACAAAAAATGCTTTAGAAGTCTAAAATTTTGATAAAATAACACTATATAGTGTTATTTTTTATTAAAATAGGTGGTTTAAATGATAAATCTAAATACAAATGCAATAATTGACCTTCCATTACCAGTTTTAATTGCTTTTGTTTTTATTTTTACGGCATTATCAATTATTGGTGGATTTTGATATTGAAGACAATGGTATAAAACACGCCATAATTATAAAAATGATAATTTTGCGGTTAAACAGAAGGTAACAATTCGGGTTGCTTTTCAAAAAAATAAGTATTTAATTTTATTTTTATTATGTTTCTTTTGCTTAATTGGTTCTATTTTGGTTTTAGTTAAACAATTGGTTGGTTTCCAATTGTTTTAAAAATAGCACATAAATTTAATAATTTTATAGTATACTAAAGATAGATGACAAAGTTGTCTGCTTAATGAAAAAAGGAAAAAAAATGAAATTATTTAGTAAAAAACCAAAAGAACTTGAAATAATTGCCCCTGTAGATGGTGAAGTTATTGCTTTAGATAAAGTTGAAGATGAAGTATTTTCACAAAAAATGTTAGGTGATGGTTTAGCAATTAAACCAAGTGCTGGTAATTTTATTGCTCCAATTGCTGGGAAATTAATTACCGTTTTTCCGACAGGTCATGCTTATGGAATCAAAAGTAATAATGGTGTTGAAATGTTATTACACATCGGAATGGATACAGTTTCATTAAATGGAAAAGGATTCGATATTAAAGTAAAACAAGATGATAATGTTAAACAAGGGGATTTATTATGTAATGTTGATTTAGCAGTTTTAAAAGTTGAAAATGTACCAAGTTTAGATACGCCAATTGTTTTTACACCAGAAACAATGAGCAGTAATACAATTAATATTGTTAAAACAGGCAATGTTAAACAAGGAGAAATTATTGCTGTTATTAAATAGGAAATAATTTTAACTAATAAGTGATTTATAAAATGGAAATCACTTTTATTTTTGTTTATAAAGTATATTCTAGAGTGTTTTTGCTATAATTGTTAAGAAAGGAAGAAGGTCAAATGGTAAAAATAGTTTTAATTGCGATTGTTTTTTTCTTATATTATTACTGAGTTTTTTCTTCAACAGGGGCAATTTTAGCCGAATTTTTAAAAATTCGAACTAAAAATATTTATTTTGGGATGATTATGGGTTTTTTCTTTTATTTTGCTGTTATTTCTTTTTTGCTAATTCCATTAGAATTTATTCCTAATTTACGTTATATTATTTTAGTTTATTCATTATTATCAATTAATATTTTATATTCATTATTTTTGTTATTATTTATTCGTTATTGATTTAATATTAATTTATGAGATTGAAATCACGCCATTTTTTTTGTTGCATTTGGTGTTTTTATGGCATTATATTATGCTAAAAATTATTTTATTGCTCCTTCAGGTTCAAACATTACTAATAGTTATATTTTAAGTTTTTATTTTTTTGCTTCAGTTGATAATAATATTATTTTTAAATTAAATCCAAATGTTACGATTGCTAATGCTCAAGCTTTAGCAACATTATCTTGGTTTACAAATGTTTCAGTTTGATTTGTAATGACTGGAATTGATCCAAGTGATATTATTTGAAATTTATTAAATATTTTAGATGCAATGCTATTTTCTTCAATTTTTGTAACATTATTGAGTAATTTTGCTAATAAAAAAAGTAATCGTTTTTTAATTGGCACTTTATCACTCCTTGTTTTATGTGCTTCAAAATTATTAATTTATTATTTTGGATATGATTCATGGCATCAACAGAATATGTTAACTGGTTTATTTTTTGTCACTTTTATTTTAATGACAATTTACACAAATGAAGAATACCGCAGTCGTAATATGCCTTGAATTATTGGTATTATTTTTTCAAGTTATATTACCTTTGAATGAGATGCATCTTATATTATGTTATTTATTATTTATGTTTCAACATGAATTAGTATGTTAAAATATAAAACTAATTTCTTAAAAGATATGGTTAAGTTTACTTTATTTTCAACATTATGTTTTATCTTTTACAACGCACAAATAAAAAATATTTTATTAATTTTTATTTTTTTAGTATTATTTTTGTTAATGATAATTTTATCATTTTTGTTATATCGAAATTATTCACGAGTAAATGATATTGAAATAATGATGTACCTAGGGCAAAAAAAATTATTATTTGTTGTACCAATTATTTTTACTCTAATTTCAGTAGTTATTGTTTTAGCAATGGGGGAAAATAACTTAAATTTTTGAACATTAGAAACAATTGCATCAGCCTTATATGTGCAGTTAGAATTAGGGCGTTGAGAACCATGAACAAATATTGTCTTCTTAATTATTTCTTTTGTCTTTTTAGGTTTAGCTTTAATTTGATTATTCCTTTTTGAACGAATTCCGAATTTTGTTGCAAAAACTCCAATTAATATGCTATCAATTTTAACAGTAACTTTCTTTAATCCGTTAGTTGGGCGTTTTTTAATTTTAATTTTTAATGAACAGGCTTTGTTAAACAATGCTACGGTTTTTATTGTTGCGTTATTAGTTGCCTTAAATATTAGTGTTTATGCATTGAAAATTAAACCGTTTAAAAAATGGCATTTTAAAAAACCGCCAATTCCCCCGCATCATAAAAATAACCTAAAAATAATAAAATAAAGGAGGATATTATGACTTTTGAACAAGCAAAAAAACGTAGTTTAGTATTAAAAGAACAGTTAGAACAATGAAATTATGAATATTATGTGAATGATAACCCTAGTGTCAGTGATAAAGAATATGATCGAGCAATGCAAGAATTAATTGCAATTGAACAACGATATAGTGAATTAATTACAATTGATTCTCCAACGCAACGTGTTTCTGGTCAAGTTAGCGAAAAGTTTAATAAATATGTTCACACAAGTCCAATGTTAAGTTTGGGAAACGCATTTAATTATGATGATTTAATTCATTTTGATGAACAAATTAAAGAATTGACTGGTTTGCCAGAGGTTGAATATACTTGTGAATTAAAAATTGATGGATTATCAATTTCATTAGTTTATGATAATCATATTTTAGTGATGGGGGCAACTCGTGGAGATGGTCTTACTGGTGAAGATGTTACTATTAATATTAAACAAATTAAATCAATTCCGCTTCGAATTGACCAACCAACTTTAACTGTTCGGGGTGAAGTTTATTTATCAGTTGAAGAATTTAAGAAGATAAATGAGGAACGTGCGAAAAATGGCGAATCTGAATTTGCTAATTCTCGAAATGCAGCAGCAGGAACTTTACGGCAATTAGATTCAACAATTGTTGCAAAACGAAAGTTAAATGCATTTTTATATTATTATGTTAATGCTTTGCAGGATGGAATTCAATCACAGTATGAAGCGTTACAAAGATTAGAACAATTAAAATTTAAAACAAATCCTGAGTATCGTTATTGTTCAAATATTGTGGCAGTGTGAGCATATATTCAAGAGTATGAACCAAAACGTCATCAATTAGGTTATGAAATTGATGGAATTGTGATTAAAGTTAATAACTTAAATTTATATAATCGCATAGGTTATACTGCTAAAAATTCAAAATGAGCAATAGCTTATAAATTTCCAGCAGAAGTTGTGGTTACAAAATTGCTTAATATTTTTCCTTCTGTTGGAAGAACAGGACGGATTACTTATAATGCTGTTCTTGAGTCAGTTCGTATTGCAGGAACAATTGTACGAGCAGCAACATTACATAATGCTGATTTTATTACTGAGCGTGATATTCGGATTGGTGATAATGTTCAAGTTAAAAAAGCGGGGGATATTATTCCGGAAGTGATTAATTATGTTGTAGCTTGTCGCCAAAAAAATGCTCAAAAATGACATGAGGCAACGCATTGTCTAGAATGTAATTCTTTATTAGAGCGTGTTGAAGGTGAGGTTGACCAGTATTGTATTAATTCTGTTTGTCCTAAAAAAATTACTCGGGGTTTAGAACATTATTGTTCACGAAATGCGATGAATATTGAAGGAATTAGTGAAAAAATTATTGAACGATTATTTAAATTAGGATATTTAAAAAGTTTTAGTGATTTATATCAATTAGAGCAATACAGAGCGGAAATTATTGAATTAGAAAATTTTGGTGAAAAATCATTTGAAAATATGATTGCTTCAATTAATAATTCAAAAAATAATTCCTTAGAGCGATTATTGTTTGCATTAGGAATTCGACATGTTGGTCAAAAAACAGCAAAATTATTAGCACTACAATTTAAAACAATTGCTAATTTAGCCGCCATGAATATTGAACAATTATCAATTATTAATGATATTGGTCCAATTGTAGCAGCTAGTGTTGTTGATTATTTTGCAATTACAGCTAATCAACAAGAACTTGCCTTACTACGCCAAAAGGGGGTTAAAATGGAGTATTATGCTAATAATCAGCATTTATTAGCACAGAAGTTTGAAAATTATCGGTTTGTGATTACCGGAGTTTTATCAAAACCACGAGAATATTTTAAAGAGTTAATTAAAAGTTATGGCGGGCAAATTTCTGAAAGTGTTAGTGCAAAAACCACTTATTTACTGGCAGGGACTGATGCTGGTAATAAATTAGTAAAAGCACAAAAATTAAATGTTAAAATTATTAATGAAGAAGAATTTCAACAATTATTAAATAAGGAGGGATAAGATGGCACGAATTACAAAAGAAGTGTTACAAATGTTAGCACATGATATTATGCTAGATTTACAAGATGAGGAACTAACTAATTTAAGTCAAGAATTTGATGTTATTTTAAAACAAATGGATTTAGTACAAAAAATTGATACAACTAATGTTCATTCAATGCATTTTCCATTTGATTTAACAGTTGACTATTTGCGTGAGGATAATGAGATTGATGTTGCTCCGCAAGCTGAAATTTTAGCGGCAGCACCAAAAAAAAAAGATGATTATATTGTAATTAATAAGGTGGTTAAATAGAATGGTAGCTTATTCAATCAAAGAATTACATCACCTTTTAGTTGCTAAAAAAATTACTCCATCGCAAATAGTTAAGGATGCTTTTACTAATTTAGACAAATATCAGGTTTTAAATGCAACAGTGACAGAATTAAAAACAGAATCCACAGCTTTGGCAGCTAAATTAGACCACCTTGTTGTTCCTAAAAATAATTATTTATTTGCTTTACCATATTTTGCAAAAGATAATTTTGCAACAAAAGGAATTAAGACAACGGCGAGTTCAAAAATTTTAGAAAATTTTATTCCAAATTATGAATCAACAGTAACTAATATTTTGAAAGAAAACAATAGTATTTTATTAGGAAAAGCAGCTTTGGATGAGTTAGGAATGGGTGGGCATGGTTTATATGCCTTAACAGGAGATGTTTTAAACCCTTGAGATTTAAGCCGGATTACTGGTGGCTCATCATCTGGCTCAGCAGCTTTAGTTGCAGCTGGTGTTGTTCCATTTGCATTAGGAACAGATACAGGTGATTCAGTACGAAAACCAGCAGGTTATTGTGGTGTTTTTGGTTTTAAACCTACTTATGGTTTAATTTCACGGTATGGCGCTTTTCCTTATGCGCCATCATTAGATACAGTTGGATATTTTACTCGAACTGTTGAAGATAGTGCAATTGTTTTTGATTATTTAGCAAAAGAAGATCACAAGGATGCAACCTCATTAAAGAGTAAGGAACAAGGCTATTTTAAAAATTTATCATCAGAAAAAATAAAAGAACAAAAATTTGCTTATTTAAAAAATGCGCACGCGATTCTTCCAGATGAAATTAGAATTCATTTTGATTATTTATATGATGAATTAACAGCCCGCGGAATTAGTGTTACAGCAATTGATTTTCCAGAAGATTTACTAAAAGCATTAATGCCAGTTTATATGGTGATTTCTTTTGCCGAAGCAGTAAGTAGTCATTCAATGTTGGATGGAATTAATTATGGAACACGATTTGTTGGGGACACTTATCAAGAAGTAATGATGAATTCACGAACTAATGGTTTTGGTCATGTTGTTAAACGTCGTTATGTTATTGGTTCGTACACTTTAAAAAAAAATAACCAAACATTATTATTTTTAAAAGCAAAACGAGTACGACGTTTAATTGTCAATGCTTTAACTACTGTTTTTGTAAAATATGACTTTTTATTATTACCAGCTGCATCAACGATTGCTCCAAAAATTACTACTATTAAAGATCAAATTTTAACAGAGGCAGAACTAGAAAATTATGTTGATGATTTATTAGTATTAGGTAATTTAATGGGTAATCCATCATTAACTGTTCCACTTGCTTTCGTTGATAAAATGCCAATTGGAATAAATGTTAATGCTGCTCCTTTTGCTGACCAAAAGGTCTTTAATGCTAGTTTATTAATTGAAGAGATTGTTGGAATTAAAAATAAAGTGGCACCAGAAAGGAGGAACAATCATGATTAATTTTGAAGTAGTAATTGGAATTGAAAATCATGTTGAATTAAAAACAAAGACAAAAATGTTTTCTTCTGGCGCAGTGAGTTATGGGGCTAAACCCAATAGTATGGTTAATCCAATGGATGTTGGGTATCCAGGAGTAATGCCAACAGTTAATAAAAAGGGAGTTGAGTTAGCGTTAATTGCTTGCCAATCACTTAATTTGACAATTGATCCAGTCATTCAATTTGATCGTAAAAATTATTATTACCCTGATTTAGCAAAAGGTTTTCAAATTACGCAGCAATATTATCCAATTGGTCAAAATGGATATTTAACGATTATTGATGAGAATAATAAACCTTTTAAAGTAGAAATTGAACGTCTGCATATTGAAGAAGATACTGCTAAACAGTTGCATGAAGAAGACCAAACGTTATTAGATTATAATCGTGCTGGAATTGGTTTAATTGAAATTGTAACTCGCCCTGTATTACGGTCAGCGTTTCAAGTTCGTCAATATTTAGAAGCTTTACGTGAAATTTTAGTTTATACCAAAATTAGTGATGCTAAAATGAATGAGGGTTCATTACGATGCGATGTTAACATTTCGTTACGTCCAATTTGTGTGAAAACATTTGGTGATAAAGTTGAATTAAAAAATCTTAATTCAATTGCAAATGTTGAAAAGGCAATTGAATATGAAATTACAAGACAAAGTGAACTTTTATTAATGGGAAAAAGAATTGAACAAGAAACACGCCGATTTGATGAAAAAACAAAATCAACGGTTTTAATGCGTCATAAAACTGATGCTATTGATTATAAATATTTTTCTGAACCAAATATTTTTCCAATTAAATTAGATCCAAATTGAATGACAAAAGTTCTTAAAAATATGCCAGAATTACCAGCTGTCAAACGTAAACGCTATTTATCAAAATTAAATTTAAAACCAGCTGATATTGAAATTATTTTACAAGATTATGCCTTAATGAATTTTTTTGAAGCAGCAATTAAGTTATCACCACATTATGAACTGATTGCTCATTATTTAATTGGTGATATTAGTGCTTATTTAAATCAAAAAAGATTAACAATAAGTGAAACAGCATTAACACCACAAAATTTAGTTGAAATGATTATGTTAATTAATCAAAATATAATTTCAAATAAACAAGCCAAAACAGTGTTACAACGAATTTTAAATGAAGATTGTGCTCCAACGAAAATTGTTGCTGAATTAGGATTAAAACAAATTAGTGACCCAGTTGAAATTAAAACAATTATTGAGCCAGTTTTTAATGCTAATATAGCAATGCTAGAACAATATGAGAAACGACCAGAACGAGTAATTAATTTTTTTATGGGTGAATTAATGAAATTAACAAAAGGACAAGTTGCCCCAGAAATTGGCCAACAAGTAGTTATTGAATTAATTACAGCGAAACAAGGGAAATAAAAAAGATGGTTACTTACCATCTTTTTCATATTCTTGATCAATTTTTTGTAATTTAATTGTTAAATCATTAATTGCACTAATTTTAGCAATAAATAATAATTCATCATCTAATTTAATTGTTTCAACATCTCCGGGTAAAATAACACGGCCTTTACGTTTAACATAAACAATATTATAATCTTTATTATTAATAAAACGTAATTCTGATAATGTTTGTCCTTCAATATTTGGATCAGTCACCCGAATAATTAATGATGCATAATTTTCATCAACAGTTTGCATTTCAATGTCAATATCAAACATTGCTTTAGTCGCGGTAATACTTCCGGCCATTGTATCGGGTTGGATAATATTATTAATTCCTAATGCTTTTAGAATTCGTGCATGACGGATATCTTTTACTTTCGCAATAATATTAGTAATTCCAAGGTCTTGTAATCCAATAATTGTTAAAATACTAGCTTCAATATTACTTGCGATTGTGATAATGACAGTATCATACTCGTCTAGTCCTTGCTCAATTAGATTTGTTTTAACTGTTGTGTCTAATGCTATGCCATCAACTTGTTCATAAATAGCAATCATATTATTAACCTTAGTTTGGTCAATATCAAAGACCATAATGTGTTGTTTTCGCGCAATTAGTGTTTCAATTATTGAACGTCCAAAATTATTTAGTCCAATAATTGCAAAACTTTTTTTTCTTGCCATTCCTTCCCCCCCTTATTGCACTTTTAATTATACTATTATTATTATTATTATTATTAGCAATAATTACTAACTTGTAGTATATAATAATATTAATGAAAGAGGGACACAAATGATTTTTTTTCAATTATATTTCAAAAATATTTTTAAAAGAAAAAATGATAATAAACGACAACGTAATAATGAACCAACTGCACCATTAACACGGCGTCGTCATTGGTTACCATTCTCAAAAATATCGGGAAGATTATTTTTAGTTTATATTTTAATTGTTCTTTTAGGCGGACTACTGTTATCAATTCCAGGTTTTGTTCATAGCGGAGAACGGATGATTTTTGATGGAAAAGGTAAAATTTTAAACCCTTCAGTTACTTTTGCGTGAAATTATTTAATTGGTTTATTTACTGCTGCTAGTGCTTTTTCTGATACTGGAATTACAATTAGTAATCCTGCAGCGGATTATACTTTTTGGGGACAATTGGTAATTTCAATTTTAATTCAAACAGGTGGTTTTGGAATTGCTACTTTTAAAATTATGATTTTTGTATGATTAGGGCGTCGAATTTCAATTAAGGATAAAATGCTAGTGCAAGGTGAACGAGGAAGTAGTAACTTTGGGCATACAATGGATTTAATTAAAAATAGTTTTATTTTTTTAATTATTTTGGAATGTTTTGGGGCAATTTTATTATTTTGTAATTTTTATTTTTCACCGTTATCAGTAGAAGGAAAATTCATGATTGATAATGTTACTTATCATAATTTTTGACGAAGTTTATGAAGCGGTATTTTCCACTCAATTTCATCAATTAATAATGCTGGGTTTGATATTATTGGTAATTCATCATTAATGCCTTATAATAATAATTATTTTATGCAATTTGTGTTTTTATTCCAATTTATTATTGGTGGTTTAGGTTTTCCAACTTTTTACGATTTAAAACGAAAATTTGTAGCATGACGACAAAAAGAACACGTTAAATTTACCTTATTTACTAAAATTAATTTAATTACTTATATTGGTTTATCAATTATTGGTGTTTTTAGTGTTTGATTAATTGAATTTACGAATATTAATACAATCCACCCTGAAACTGCCCAGCATATTGAAAGTATTTTACGAAATTCAAAATCAAATTGAAATGGTTTTATGAATATTTTCTTTAATACAATGT
This sequence comes from Ardaris minthe, assembly GCA_018244935.1. Classification (NCBI taxonomy): domain Eukaryota; kingdom Metazoa; phylum Arthropoda; class Insecta; order Lepidoptera; family Hesperiidae; genus Ardaris; species Ardaris minthe. Next base: position 13,465 of record DWTR01000049.1, on the reverse strand, counting down.
CAACCAGAAATGCAGGTTATTCAACAGTTGAAATGAGTAACTTTTTACCAGGATCACGAATAGTGATGTCAATTATGTTGTTTATTGGATCAGCGCCTTCTTCTACCGCAGGGGGGATTCGAACAACAACCTTAGCTGTTATTATCATTACAATTTGGTCTATTATTCGGAATAATAATAGTGTTAATGCTTTTAAACGGAAAATCCCAAATGAAACAGTAAAACGAGCGTTAGGAGTTACTGTTATTTCAGGAAGTTTAATTGCAATTGCCATTATCTGTATTAGTGCTGAAAATCCTCATCTTGATGTTTTAAATACTTTTTTTACAATTTGTAGTGCATTTGGAACAACAGGATTAAGTACTTTAAATTTTACCGAACTATATAAAATTGGTATTTTAAGTACTTTAATATTGATTCTATTAATGTTTATTGGGCAATTAGGAGTTTCTTCAACGTTATTAGTTTCAATTCGTGGAAGTGGTGAAAAAGAATACGGTTATGTTGAAGAAAATATTTTAATTGGATAGGTTGAAAAAAATAATCTTTTTCTCTTGTTTAAAATGATATCTTTTGTATAATATATAGGGTATCACCACGGAACAGTACTCAAGTTGGTGAAGAGGGCACCCTGCTAAGGTGTTAGGTCGGGTAACCGGCGCGAGAGTTCGAGTCTCTCCTGTTCCGCCATTTAATTTACATTTAACGAAAAAAAGTAATAAAGAGTTATAAATAATTTTTATAACTCTTTTTAAATTATTGGTATAATAAAAGTAGTAATATTGTGCAATAAAGGAGGAGCATAATGAAAAATTGATTAAAAATTATTTTATCAATGATTTTTTTATTTGGTATGGCAATTATGGGGTTACTTGTTGTCGTTATTATTTTCAATGTTAAATTCTTATATATTTTTTTAGGAATTGTTATTATTGATTTAATTTTCTCATTCTTTTTCTTTTTTTCCAAACGAAGTTATGAAGTTAAATTTTCTTGAATTATTTTTATTAATTTTGTGCCATTTATTGGTCTATGTTCATATGTTTTTTTTGGTCGAAAATACCATTATTCAAATAAAAAATCATTATTGTACAATCATTTAAATAAATTAGAATATGATACTTATTGTAAAAAAAATAAGACATGTTTAATAAAATATACTGCTCCTAATCAAAAATTTGGGAATGTTGTTGAATTATTAATGCGGCATGCGAATAAGCCACTATACCAAAATAATAAAATTAAAATAATTACAAATGGGACCCGTGTTTTTAAATCATTATTAACAGATTTACAACAAGCACAACAATATATTTTATTAACTTATTTTATTGTTGCTGATGGTGAACTATTTGAATCTTTTTTAGCAGTTTTAAAAGAGCGAATTGCATCTGGTGTTCGGGTTTATATGATTTATGACCATGTTGGTAGTTATTTTAAAATTAGTAAAAAAAGTATTAAAAAATTAATTAAAGCTGGTGTTCGAGTTCATAAATATTTACCAATTATTACACCTTTTATTAGTGGGAATGCCAATTATCGTAATCATCGTAAAGATGTTATTATTGATGGTTTAATTGGTTATACAGGTGGAATTAATTTAGCCGATTTATATGCTGATAAATCATGAAAGTTTGGAATTTTTCATGATACACAAGTACGAATTGAAGGTGAAGCGGTTCGAGGTTTGGAAGTAATTTTTGCTGATGACTGATTTTTTGCAACTAAACGTCATGAAATAATCAGAGATTTAGAACCAGCAATTTTAGCACCAAAACAATACAATATGAATGGTAAATCACATTTACAAATTGTTAATCATAGTCCTAGCATTGATCATTCCATTACCAAAGACCTATATATTTCATTAATTAACAAAGCTCGTAAACGAGTTTGATTATCAACTCCTTATTTTATTCCACCAGATGATCTTATTCAAGCTTTAATTCTTGCAGCACGTGCTGGAGTTGATGTTCGTTTAACAATTCCAGGTTTGACTGATAAAATTTTTGTTTTAGATATAACAAAAAGTTACTGTAAACCTTTATTTGCTAGTGGTGTTAAAATTTATGAAATTAATAATACTTTTGGTCATAATAAAATTGCTATTTTTGATGATGATATTGCTGTGATTGGGACTTGTAATTTAGATTACCGTAGTTTCTTTTCTGACCATCAAACAACAGCAGTTATTTATGATCCAGAGGTAGTCGCAAGCTTTATTCCTCGTTGGGAATGAGATTATGAACATTCAATTTTATGACAGGAATGACCAATTAAATATAAACCCTTGAGTTATCAACTATTGTTAACATGTTTAAAATTAGTCGCACCAATTTTATAAGTTAATGCTAATATCAAGAATAATTTTTTGTATAATTAATATGTGAAGGAGAGGGTATAATGCTATTTAATAAATTAAAAAATAAAGATGACAAAGAAAAGGAACATAAAACAGAAAAAAAGCATAACTTATTACAAGAAAAATCATTGTCATCATCAGATAATTTAGAAAGTAGTTTGTTTGAAGATGAAGATGATAATAGTAAAATTAAAACTGGTTTTAGTTTTAAACGGCGTAAAACGCACAAAATTATTAAAGAATTAAATCGCCAGCGAATTAAGTCATTATTATTTTATACTGATATTAGTAATGTTTTACGGCAATTGGAATTTGGGCTACAGCCAGTTAAAAATATTCATTTAGCAAAAGAAAGTGAATATATTGTTTGAACATATTTAGAAAAACCTGATCATTTGGAGTTTGAATTAGATAATTCAACGCGACATTATTTTTGAAGTTGAATTGCAGAGCAAAAAGTTGATCCAAGTCAAATTGCTGTGATTGCAATTGATATTCAAAATTTATTTCATTTAACAAAAAAAGATTGAGAATATGATGATATAACCCGCCGCGTAAAAGTTTTTGAAGATGTGAAACCAAAAGCAATTCGCTGAATATTAATGAAAAATAATCAGTATTTAAATCTAATTCAAATGTATGTTAAAAATAATAATTTAAAACTTAAAATTTTTCAAGGTGAAAAAGGAAATGTTTCTAATGTGTTAACAGAAAGTAGAAAGAAGTAAAGAATGAAGAGAAAGTTAGAGAAAATTACTCTTCGTGAAGTTGATTTTGCGCAATGATATACTGATATTGTTTTAAATGCTGATTTAATTTCCTATGGGCCAGTCAAGGGAACAACTATTTTTAAACCTTATGGATATGCAATTTGAGAAAATATTCAAAAAATTTTAGATGCTGAATTTAAAAAAAATGGTGTAAAAAATGTTTATTTTCCTTTACTAATTCCAAAAACTTTTTTTAATAAAGAAAGAGAACATATTGAAGGGTTTTCACCAGAAATTGCAACAGTAACAAAAGTTGGAGATAAAGTCTTAGATGAAGAATTATACATTCGACCAACATCAGAAGTTCTTTTTGGAACCTTTTTTAGTAAAGAAATCCAAGGTTATCATGATTTACCACTGTTATATAATCAATGAGTTAATGTTTTACGTTGAGAAAAAACGACCCGTCCGTTTTTACGTACAAGTGAATTTTTATGACAAGAGGGGCATACAATTCATAGTTCAAAACAAGAAGCACAGCAATTTACTTTAAAAATTTTAGATATTTATGCTACTTTTGCAGAAAAAACTTTATTATTACCTGTGATTAAAGGTCAAAAAACAGAACGTGAAAAATTTGCTGGAGCAGAAGAAACTTATACGATCGAATCATTAATGTATGATGGTCAAGCTTTACAATGTGGGACTAGTCATTATTTTGGTCAAAATTTTTCTAAAACATTTGATATTAAATTTTCAAATCAAAAAAATACTTTAGAATATGCTTACTCAACATCGTGAGGGGTTTCAACGCGTTTGATAGGAGGGCTTATTATGACACATAGTGATGATAATGGACTAGTATTACCACCGCAAATTGCGCCAATTCAAATTATGATTTTACCAATTAATAATGATAATGATGAGCAATTATCTGCAGTTGAGCAACTACAAAAAAAATTACACAAATATCGTTGTGAAATTGATCAATCAGACAAAGGTTTTGGGTTTCGTGCAGCTAATGCGGAAATTAAGGGAATTCCATTGCGAATTGAAATTGGAGCTCGTGATTTAGCACAGCAACAAGTTACAATTGCTCGGCGTGATACTTTTGAAAAAATTACTGTTTCCTGAACAGAAGTTGAAAAAGTAGTTTCTGATTTATTAGATCAAATTGCAACAAATTTATACCAAAGAGCTTTGGATAATCGACATCAACGGACAAAAAAAATTGATAATTATTCAGAGTATAAAAAAACTTTAGCAAAAATGGATGGTTTATTTTTAGGGCCGTTTTGTGGTAGCATTGAGTGCGAAGATACAATTAAAGCGGAAACACAAACAACATCACGTTGTATTCCATTTGATGTTCCAACAAAAAAAACAACTTGTTTTCATTGCGGACAACCAGCAACTAATTTAGTTTATTTTGCGCGAGCTTATTAATAACAAGGAAATATCTTTTATTTTTGATAAATTTCAATTGTAAAGGAGGTTTTTATTTGTTTAATCAAAATTTTATTGAAGAGCCATTAGCAGTTTATAATTCTTTTCAGTTTGCTTCTAATAATAAAATTAATTTAGTATTAGATTTAACAATTCCTTTATTTTCTTTTGATAATGGTGATAATAGTAAAGCGTATGCTTTTTATATTCGTCCTAATATTGGCAATTTAAAACCATGGTTTGCTCCAACTGGTGAATTAACAACAGCATATAAAACTGACCACGAACAAAACACCAAATTGCTTGATGTTTTAAAAAAACGTTTTTTTCAATTTAATTTTAATTTTTCAGTGTTAAAAGTATATTGAAATATTAATAATAAAAAACAATGTCAAATCACAACGGAACTACAAGCAACCGCTAGTTCAACAATTTTAAAAATATCACAAACACAAGTGGAATACTCAAAATGAGGAAAAGTTATTATTCCAGCCCATTGTTTTGATATGAATAAAACAAATAAAATTAGTTTAGTTATTAATGCACCTAATCTTCGGGACAATGATTTAGTAACAAAAAATCTTATCAAGAATTTTATTTAAATTTTAATTATAAGAAAGACTTTCTTAAACAAACAAAAAAATTATTCGGAATCCTTCAATATAAAAATTACGATGAAAAACAAAAAAATTTAAAACTTTTTATGATATTTTTGCTAATTATTTTCAATTAATTCCACCAAAAATAAATGGATTAAAAATAACTAGTTTATTTGCATTACGCGGTTTAAGTGTTTTCAATTCTTTAGATATGATCGATTTTCCAATTGATTTTCATACTAAAATAGCAAAATTATGAACATTTTTTAATAATCAGCATCTTTTAATTCCAACTGAAAATGATGATAATTAGTAAAAAAACAAAATACAATTTTAAGATTTTACAAGGTTATTTAAAATATAATTCAGCACAGAAGGTTTATGAACATTTTTTTTGCTGAAAATACAGTTTATAATCAAAACAAAAACCAAATTGAAATTGAAGCAAATAATAATTTAGCCTTAAATAATTTTCTTGTTAATCCCTTTCTTGCACAGAGCGAAATAAATTTTATTACAACAATAGAACGATTTAATTTTAATTTTGTTCAAAATTTTATTTTTAAACCAATTATTCCTAAAATAAATGTTAATAATACTTTTTTGTTAATTCAAATTGGTTTAAATGCTTAACAATGACTTATCGCATCGTTACTCAACAATTACCTAATTATTATAATAAAGAATTTAACCAAGATTTATTAACACAATTTGAATTTAATTTTTTTGTGGAGCAAAAATTAGTCACAGATGAAAAAAATTTTTAATAAAATATTAGTTATTATTCTTGGTTTTTTGTTCTCAATGTTAGTTTTTTTAAGTGCTATTTTTATTTATGTTTATAAAAATATTTTAATTAGTAATAATAAACCTAAAGTTAATTTACGTGTTTTTAATAAAGACGATGAGAATATTGAGTTGCAACCAGAACAAAAATTTGTTTTAGATCCTAGAAAATTACGAACAAAAATTAATTATGTATATAGTGAATATTATTTTGATAATATTCGTTTTCATTATTATTTTTTAAAATGTTGAATTCCGCAAATAATGTTTTTTTATCATCCAACAAGTTATCTTAGTTTCTATTATAGTAATGAAAAAATTAGTTATTCAAAAACAATAATTGTCTATCATTATCATAATGAACAACAATTATATCAAGCTTGGAAGCTTACATTAGAAAGCTTAAGCTTACACTATTGAATGCTATTATTTTATTGCTAAACTTGTTATAATTATGTTAATTATTAAGAGAATGTGAGAGATTTTAAATGAATATGCTAGATGAAATTAAAAAAGTTTTAAAAGAACGTGGAATTTCTAAACCAATTGATTTAAATACGGAGTTTAAAACATTAGGATTAGATTCATTAGATTTGATGGATTTAGTTATTGAGGCTGAGAAAAAATGTGGGATTCAAATACCAGATGATAAATTAATGGATATTAAAACAGTTGCAGATTTAGTTGAAGTTATTAAAGAAATTAAAAAATAAAGGAGCTGGTGGCAATGTCATTATCATATGACGGGATTGTACAGTTATTAAAAAGTAAAAATTACCGAATTACTGAAATTAGGTTAGCAATTATTAAAATTTTATCAGAAAAGCAACATTTAACGTTAACTGAAATTGTAAAATTATTAGAACAAGAATTTAAAAATGTTAATTTAATGTCAGTTTACAACACAATTGATTTATTAATTAGTGAGCATATTGTTTTTACAAATTCTTTTGATGGTAAACAAATTTGATATGATTTAGCAGAAAACCCATCCCTTCATATGGTTTGCAATATTTGTAAAAATGTTGTTCATATTAAAGATACGAATATTTTACATGAAATTAAGTTAGATAATTTAAAATATGTAATGACAAATATTAATTGAGAACCAGTCCATTTTAAAATTGAAGGGCATGGAATCTGTGACCAGTGCCATAATAAAAAATATGAACCACTTCAATTTGAAGAGTACTTCAATGAAGAAAATAAGTAAAATTATTTGCTATTTTCTATTATTTTGTTAAAATGGTTAAGTGCCAATTTAGGCGCTTAATTTATCTTTTTAGGGGTATAGTTCAATTGGTAGAACACCGGACTTCAAATCCGGGTGTTGTGGGTTCAAGTCCTGCTACCCCTGCCATAACATAAAAAGATGAAAGTATGGAAATACTTTTTATTTTGCCATATTTATCTTATTATGTTATGATTTAAAAAAGATTTAGGGGTGTAGTTTAATGGTAGAACAGCGGTCTCCAACACCGTACGTTGTGGGTTCAAGTCCTGTCACCCCTGCCAGTTTAAACAGTGGAAGTATACCCAAGTCTGGTTGAAGGGGGCTGTCTCGAAAACCGTTAGATGGAGTGATCCATGCAAGAGTTCGAATCTCTTTACTTCCGCCATTTAATGAAGAAAAAATGAAAAATCATTTCTAATATTAGAAATGATTTTTCATTACTATTTAATTTGTGGAACAGCAACAAAAGCAATTGTGTTTAACCCTGCATGTGCAACAAAGATATTAGCTAAATTTTCGGTGTGGTAATTAACTTTTAATTCATTTAATTTTTGTGTGACATTATCTCAAACTTTGCTAGCACATTCACTTGTTTTTAAAACAAATAATTGAAAGTTTATTTTAACTGTTTTTTTAAATTTTTCTCATGTTTCAACTAAAGTTTCAATTAAATTATTTAAAGTTCGTGATGAGGCAATTTTTTTAGGATGTTCTCCTCATTGAATTAAAATTTTAATTTTAAATAAGTTAATTAATGATAATAAAACTTTTCCAACACGTCCACCTTTTGATAAACGATCTAAACTACCAGGAATCATTGCCATATATGTTTTTTGCTCAAGTTCATTTGTTTTTGCAATAATTTCTTCGACACTAAGCTTTTGTTTTGTTAATTCATTAGCATAAATTATTAATGTTTTTAAAGCAAAAGCTGCTGTATGATTACGAACAACATGAACTTTTCCACGATATTTTTCATCTTGACTTAAAAGATAAGCAGTTGCATATTGGCTTGAAAGTTTCTCAGCAATTGGATAATGAATAATTTCATCATATGTTTTTAAAATTGCGTCATATTTAACCATTAATTCACCAGTTGATGCTTGACTTGTTTTTGTTGTTCCTGTTTGAACAACTTCATAAAAATTATGTTTTGTTGTTTCTTCTTCCGTATCTAAGATATCAACTTCATTATTTAAAATAATGTGTAAGGGAATAACATGAATACCTAATTGTTTAATTTCTGCTGTTGTGAAACCTGCTGATGAATCAGTTAAGATTGCAATTTTTTTACTCATTGGTTGTACCTCCTTTTATTCATCTCAACATACTAGCACAACCGTATTTGCTCCTGTATGAGCTGCTATAACATTTGGCAAAATGTATGTTGAAGTAATTTTAGCACCCGCGTCTTCAGTAATATTGTAAACTTCTTTTAATGTTTTGTCGTCTGTTTTTGAATGCAATAAAATAATGTTTTTTCAATTTTGCCTTTCTTTTTTTATTTGTCCTAAAGCTGTTTCAACAGCTTTTTTAAATGTTCTATTTTTATCAAATTTATCAATGCGACCATCATATCTCAAAATAGGGGTTATCTTTAAAAGCGATGCTAAAGCTGCCGCTGTAATTCGACCCCCGCGTTTTAAAGTTTCCAAACTTTTTGGGATAATAAAGGCGCTAACTTTTGTTTTAATTAAATCAAGTTTTGATTGAATTTTTGTTAATTCAATTCCTTCTCCAATTCATTGATATACTAGATCAATCATATATACTAGCAGTTGACTTACCCCGTCAGTATCAATAACAAAGACTTTGTTTTTATATTTATCGCCTTGAGCTAACATTGAAATATTTTCATGCTGACCAGATAGCCCCTTTGATAATCCCATAAAAACAATGCCATCATATTTTTTTAACAATTCGTTTCAAGTACTTAACATTTTTCCCATCGGAATTTGACTAGTTTTGATAACTTGATGTTCTAAAATATCATAAAATTCATTAAATGAAATAACATCTTTGTCATCTTCCACTTCACTTCCATCTGGAAAATTTAGTAATAATGGTAATAAATAAGTATCTTCATATTTTTTTAAATCGTCTTTCTTAATTCCAGACGATGAGTCGATTATTAATGCAACTTTGCGCATATTTTTCCTCCATTTATTTTTATCTTTTAAGTATCATTGAATTTAAGTTAAGGTATTGTTAAAGTCTTAACAATATATTAATTATAAACTTTGATATAATAATTTCAAGGATGAAAGGAAGATAACAATAAAAATTACTACTGAACAGAAAAAAATGTATGAGACTATTTTACAAGCATTTGGAACATCTGGATGTGAGCAAGAAGTTGTTAAACTATTAAAACAATATTATCAAAAATATACTTCAGAAATAATTCAAGATAATTTAGGGAGTTGCTTTGCTGTAATTCGAAATCAAAAAGGAATTACAAATCCAAAAAAAGTAATGTTAATGGCATATGGTGATGAAGTTGGTTTTATGGTTAGCCAAATTAATAGTAAAGGTTTAGTTCGCATTAATCCATTAGGAGGTATTTGAGAACAAACATTATTAGCTAAACGAGTAAAGTTATTAAAAGATGATGGAACGTTTTTGATTGGTGCGATTTCAGCAATTGCACCGCATTTGTTATCACCAGAAGCTCGATTAAAACCAAATCCAATTGCTAATATGTTAGTTGATTTTGGTTTTTCTTCACAAGCAGAAGATTATAAAGCTGGAATTCGAGAAGGAAATTTTGTAATTTGTGAAGGTCCAACAGTTTTCTTAAATGATAAACGATTATTATCAAAAGCGATTGATAACCGAATGGGTGTTATTTTAGGATTAGAAGTTTTATAACAAGTTAAAAATAAACAATTAGACTATGATTTATATGTTGGTTTTAGTGTGCAAGAAGAAGTTGGAACTCGTGGTGCTAAAACAGCGACAGCATTAATTAATCCTGATTTTGCAATTGTAACTGATGTTTCACCAGGACAAGATTATTAATCAATAATAACTTTTGGTCAATTAGGGCAAGGTGTAATGTTACGTGGAATGGATAATGGCTATATTACGCGTTATGATTTAATTCAATATCAACTTAAATTGATGAAAGAACATGCAATAAAATATCAATTTTATATTTCGCCAGGAGGAACTGATGCTGGAGCTGTTCATTTAACAACAGCTTGTATTCCAACTATTCAAGCGTGTTTAATTGCCCGTAATGTGCATACAATTAGTGGTATTATTGATTTAGATGACTTTAATGAAACAATTAAATTAGTAACAACAATTATTGAAGATTTAGATGAAACAAAAATTAAAGGATTTAATTGAAGTAATAAGGAGTAAAAATGGGAACAAAAACAATTGCTTTATTTTATAATCAAGGCTTTGATGTTTTAACGGGATATGAATCAACACCTGATGCAGTTAATTATGTTATTAATAATGATTATGTCTTATTTTATAATCAAAACCACCAATGTTGTGGGTTTAATTTATTAAATGCTAGTAAACATTTAATAACATCTTTGAAGTTAGGAATTAATAGTGATAATTCTGATTTATTAGCAGAGTTAGGAGGTATTTTTAAACAAAAAGATTATTCTTTTAATATTAATCAACAACCACAATTTATTGTTGGTAAAATTATTGAGCGTAAAAAACATCCTAATTCAGATAAATTAAATATTTGTCAAGTATACATTGGTTTATCAACTGAACAAATTATTTGTGGAGCTGATAATTGTGATATTGGCCAATTGGTTGTTGTTGCGCGTGTTGGGGCAATTATGCCTTCGGGTTTAAAAATTGTTCCTAGTGAATTATGAGGAATTATTTCAAATGGAATGCTTTGTTCTGAACGCGAATTGGGATTACCAATTACTATTATTGGTAAAAAAATTATGTTATTATCAAAGCAACAATATCATCTGGGAAATAGTTTTTGAAAGGAATATTATAATGGGCAAAATTAAGGCAGGGTATTATAGTGCAATTTATTTTTTAAAAACAGCAAATATTTTAAAAAATGAAAAACCAAATGATTTAATAACAATGCAGTTTTTTCAACGTGAAGAAAATGTTATTCTAGCAGGCGTTAATGAATGTGTTGGATTATTAAAAATAGAAGTTTTTAATGCGGAAAGTTTAGAAATCACTGCCTTAACGGATGGCGATTTAATTCAAGCTAATGAACCAGTTTTAAAAGTAACTGGGCATTATTATCGGTTTGGCCATTTAGAAGGTATTATTGATGGTATTTTAGCACGACAAACAAGTATTGCAACAAATTGTTATCGTGTATTACAAGCAGCTAATAATAAGCCAGTGATATATATGAATGATCGTAGTGATTATTATTATAATCAAGAAAATGATGGTTATGCTGCAAAAATTGGTGGAATAACTAATTTTGTTACAACAGCACAAGTAACAAAATTAGTTGGTAATTATGAGCCTATGGGCACTGTTCCGCATGCTTTAATCCAAGCTTTTAATGGTGATTTAATTGCAGCTTTGAAAGCTTATCAAAAGTTTTATCCAACTGATAAATTAGTGGCTTTAGTTGATTATAATAATGATGTTATTACTGATACTTTGCAAGTAGCACGTGCATTTTCAAATTTATATGCAGTTCGTGTTGATACTTCTCAATCATTAATCGATAAATATTTTCTTGGAAAAGAAGATAAGTATCCAAGTATTGAAATTAATGGTGTTAATAAACACTTAATTCGTGCTTTACGTCAAACTCTAGATAAGGCAGGATATCAACATATTAAAATTATTGTTTCATCAGGATTTAATGTTCAAAAAATCCAGGATTTTGAAAAAGAAGGTGTTCCTGTTGATATTTATGGCGTTGGTGAATCGTTGGCAAAAATTAATATTGGCTTTACTGGTGATGCTGTTCAATTAAATGGTGTTGATCAAGCAAAGGTTGGGCGGAGTAATATTGCTTCGAATCGACTAGTTAAAAAATAAGAAATGTTTTATAATATATGTAAATAAAGGGGGTTTTCATGATGAGTGAAAATAAAAACCATAAAATAGAGTCTTATTATAATCATGATGATGCTTATCCTCATTTAAAACAGGAACGAAAACAATATCAAAATGAAAACGAAAAAATTACAATTGAAAATAATAAGAATAAATCTCCTTTAACATCGTTATGTGAAGTTATTTCACCTTTATATGGAAAAAAATTAGATGGTGCTGATGAATTTAAAGTTAATATGTCGCATTCATATAAACAACAAAAAGAAAATAGTCCCATAACTTTGATTGAGGATGTTATTGCTCAGCGGGTGAGTGAGAAGAAGGCGGAGTTAGCGAAAATTCATATTACTGAAGAAAAAATTTCGTCTTTTGATAAAACTAACATTGAACCATATTTTCGAAAATATGATCTAGTTACAAATAAAGAAATTATTCCATCAACTTTAAAAACTAAAAATAAATTATCTGAACCAACAGCACAAACGGTATCATTTTTATTAAAGCCACGAAAAAGTGGAGCAAATATTTTTGGCGATAGAACAGCTGAGTTAAAAGTAGAATTAGAACAAATTAAAGAAAAAATTCGTAATCCAATGTTACAACATAATGTTGATGATTATGAGCAAACAGCAATGTTTGAAGGAATTGAAGAGCAAAGAGAAATTAATGAACAGATTCGCAATGCAGTTGCTGAAGCTTATCATATTGATGATAATTTTTCTGAAGATATGCCATTAGAGCAACGTCGTCGATTAATCCAACATAATTCAACAAAAGCGGGAGCAGTTAGATTTAAAACGCTACTTAATTTACAAGAAAATAATTTAAATAATCAGTTTCTTCGTCGCCCGAAACCATTATCACAAAATGCATCAGGATATCATAAGAAATTGCATGATTTACGAAACAGTGATTCTGAACCAGATATGAACCACGTTAAAGAACATCATACTAATCGTAATCCTTATTTATCACGCATGTTAGAAATTGAAGAGCAAACAGCAAAGGAAGCAGAAGCAAAACGTCGTGAACGAATTAAAACACAAATTAATAATGTTCAAAGGGATAATGAAAATAATAATGAATAGGTAAGGAAAATTTTAAAAACTGATAGGGTGGTTAAAAGAATGAATAGGGGAATCAAGCAATTTTACTGTTGCTAATTTTTTTGTTAAAACCTTTATTATAAAAAAATAATTTAAATTGTAAATTGTAAAACGAATTAGGACAAAACAACTCTTATTAAAAGAAAGGAGTTGTTTTTTTAATTAAAAAATGACTCACTTAACATGCTAAATATTTA
>DWTR01000048.1:0-26260 GCA_018244935.1 Ardaris minthe | reverse complement strand
TGCGTGGGCGATGGCTAATGTCGTAATGGAGACGGACGCGAACGCCAATATCAAACCGAACAAAAAAAAGTCCGCCAACAAAATTGACCCGGCCATTGCTTTTCTGATGAGTTTCGGGACATGGCAGATTGAACATGAGGACTTTGCTTTCAGCCTGACCGGTGAACAGCAGCAGCGCCTTGATGCATTTAACGGTATTTAACGGGGAAAATATGACAACTGCAATTGATAACGATCTGCTGGTGACAATCCGCCTGGGCGGTATTCTGGGAAAAACATTCGGTACGGTTCATAAACGCTGTGTGGTATCCACACGGGAGGCAATCAAAGCCCTGTGTGTGACTGTGCCCGGTTTTGAGCAATTCCTGAATAGCAGCCGTCAGCGAGGCCTGACGTATGCCGTATTTCAGGGGAAAAAGAATCTGAGTAAAGAAGAGCTGGAACTGGCGCAGGGAACGGATGAAATCCGGATTGTCCCGGTGATTATCGGCAGTAAACGCGGCGGGATGCTCCAGACTATTTTTGGTGCTGTACTGGTTGCTGTGGGGGCATTCGGTGCTTTTACGCCGTGGGGAGCGGCTTTAGGTGGCAGTACATGGGGCACATATGCAATGCAGTTGGGCGGGGCAATGATGGCGGGCGGTGTTATACAGTTTCTGTCCCCGCAGGCCGCAGGGTTAGCCATGAAAGACCAGGGCGAGAATAAGCCCTCGTATGTATTCGGCGCGCCGACGAACACCGTTTCCCAGGGCTATCCGGTCCCAATCGGTTACGGTAAACGCCGTATTGGTGGCGCCGTTATTTCAGCCGGTATCTACGTTGAGGATGCAATGTGAGCACAAAACCGCAGTTATGGCCAACGGGTGAGCAATTCACCCGTGAGGTGATTATTCAGACAAACACTGATCCGCTGCCGGTGATGATCACTTACACGGTACCGCCTTTTGAGGCAGTTATCGAAGCCTGGCAGAATACGGACCCGACGAAAAGCTATCCGCAGTTACGGCAGTTTATTATCGGCTGGGATTTACAGGGGACGCTGACAGATACGGTGTTAATGTTGTTTCTGACATCATACAGCGGGACATACGAAGCCATTCTGAATGGCTGGAGTAGTTATGTGAACAACATTTTGAAAAAAAATGTAGGTGTTTTCTTATATAAATCGATATCTATGAATTGATTTTTTACAAAAAATAAAATATTACCTTTAATAAAGCCACTCAATATGAATGGCTTAATCTATTATTTACAGTCATATTCATTGTCTGTTTTTTTAATCTCAACATCTGTTATTTTGCTATCTGTTCGTATTTTTCTGATTTTGCTATATAATATAAATATAAATGATGTTATAAGGACAATGGTCATTGATAATAATGCTGGAATTAAATTATCAATGTAACGTAAATCAGATAAGGCAGTGAGAATCCGATCGCCGAGCTTACTTTTTAGTGTTATCAATAAGGTAAAAATGGTGGCGAAGACTGCAAAAATAAAACTAATATCACTTGTTACTTTATTTTTACTTTCAAGTTTTAATAATAATTTTAAATTTTCTATATGCTCAGCAGGTGAGTTTTCATCATTGAATTTATCCAGTGATGAAGATAGTAGTTCACAGTATTTAGCTTTATTTTCTGATGAAATAAAACTAGAGTCCATAACCTCTTTAGTTAAATCTTCAATAATTTCATTGTATGTGTATACATCTTTAACGTGTACACCCTGCTTTCTACAGGTGGCATTAATTAACCTATTTATAACATGATATGAAGGTAAGCTTTCTTCTGAAATACCAAGACGTAATGCATAAATAATTTCATTATTTACAGTATTTACTTTTTGCAAGTATTCTTTGTTATCTTTTTTAGAAAAAATAGTTTTAGTAAGCCAGTACGTAAACAGACCACTAAGGATACTTCCTACTATACCAATAAACCACGCGTTGTTTACTATACTGACAAACAGTTCCATATAAATTACCACCACCTACATGTACAGTTCATTTTGTATTTACAAGACACAACATTCAGATAAATCTATCACAGCGCTATGAATAATAACTATAGTTACCTCACATTACCGCTCTCTGGTATCCTATAGGTATCCTAGAAAAAACAAAGGAGTCACGCTGTTAACGTAACTCCCTGATAAATTTGGTGGCCCCTACTGGACTTGAACCAGTGACCAAGCGATTATGAGTCGCCTGCTCTAACCAACTGAGCTAAGGGGCCTTAATGGAGTGTGATTATACGTGCCATTTGGCACGAGGTCTAGCCTTTGAATGACTGTATGCGCAAATTCTGTTCAATCTAAACAATAAAAAAACAAAACAGAGAATAACTGTGATATCAATAACATAGCGTAACGATTTATAGGTAAGCTTACACACAGGTGCAATAATATAAATAATAAGGCTATTTTTTATAAATATGTGTAGGTGAAATCTATCCTAGATTAGATAGATTGTAGATACCATATCGAAATCCCATAAAAAAACGCCTGTGATATCACAGGCGTTTATTATAACTTTTATTGAAAAGTAAGTTGATTACTCATCAAGGAAGCTACGTAACACTTCAGAACGGCTTGGGTGGCGTAATTTACGCAGAGCCTTCGCTTCAATCTGACGAATACGTTCACGGGTAACATCAAACTGTTTACCCACTTCTTCCAAGGTATGGTCGGTATTCATATCGATACCAAAACGCATACGCAGGACTTTCGCTTCACGTAATGTTAAACCTGCTAACACTTCGTGAGTTGCTGAACGTAAGCTTTCTGATGTTGCAGAATCCAGTGGTAACTCGAGAGTAGTATCCTCGATAAAATCACCTAAATGTGAATCTTCATCGTCACCGATTGGCGTTTCCATGGAGATTGGTTCTTTAGCGATTTTCAGTACCTTACGGATTTTATCTTCAGGCATCAGCATGCGTTCTGCTAGCTCTTCTGGTGAAGGCTCCCGTCCCATCTCTTGCAACATTTGACGCGAGATACGGTTCAGTTTATTAATCGTTTCGATCATGTGAACAGGGATACGAATTGTACGCGCCTGATCCGCGATTGAACGAGTAATTGCCTGACGGATCCACCATGTTGCATAAGTTGAGAATTTATAACCACGACGGTATTCAAATTTATCAACCGCTTTCATCAGACCGATATTCCCTTCCTGAATGAGGTCAAGGAACTGTAAGCCACGGTTGGTATATTTTTTCGCGATAGAGATAACAAGACGTAAGTTCGCTTCGACCATCTCTTTTTTCGCACGACGTGCTTTTGCTTCACCGATAGACATACGACGGTTAATATCTTTAACCTGTTCGATTGTCAGTCCAGTTTCAACTTCAATTTGTTGCAGTTTTTGTAGACTGCGTTGCACTTCTTCTTCAATACCTGCCAGCTTTTCAGACCAAGGCTTATTCATTGCACGAGCAGCAGTGAACCATGTGTCATTGGTTTCGTTACCTGTAAACAGCGTAATGAAGTTTTTCTTTGGCATCTTAACTTGATCAACACAAAGACGCATGATGTGACGCTCTTGAGCACGGACTCTGTCCATCATGTCACGCATATTGTTAACCAAATAATCAAACTGTTTCGGTACTAAACGGAACTGTTTGAAAATTTCAGATAACAATAAGATTTCAAGCTCTGTATCTTTGTGGTTACGACCTTTCGCCTTGATAGTTTGGCGAGTTTTTTCGTATTGCTCACGAAGCTCAGTAAACTTCTGGCGCGCTAATTCAGGATCGATGCTGTTATCGTCATCGCTATCGCTGTCATTGTCGCCATCTTCGTCTTCATCTTCATCTTCGTCTTCAGCGTCATCAGCAACTTCATCATCTTCTTTGCCTAAATTGACATCTTCACTTTCTGCCATTTCTTCGGCATTAGGGTCAATAAACGCAGTAATTAAGTCTGAAAGACGTGCTTCGCCAGCTTCAACACGATCATACTGTTCAAGAAGATATGTAATTGCTTCAGGATATTCTGCAACAGAACATTGAACTTGGTTAATACCATCTTCAATGCGTTTTGCGATATCAATTTCACCTTCCCGGGTGAGCAGTTCAACGGTACCCATTTCGCGCATATACATACGCACAGGGTCGGTTGTACGGCCAATCTCAGATTCTACACTAGAAAGCACCTGAGCTGCGGCTTCTGCAGCATCATCATCAGTATCATTTGAATTTTCTGCCAGCATCAGATCATCGGCATCAGGTGCTTCTTCCATAACCTGAATGCCCATGTCGTTAATCATCTGGATGATGTCTTCGATTTGATCTGAATCGACGATATCTTCCGGCAGATGGTCATTGACCTCAGCATAGGTCAGGTAGCCTTGCTCCTTACCTTTAGTAACAAGTAGCTTCAGCTGTGACTGCGGGTTTTGCTCCATAAGACGGTATCCACACTTCAAAGTAATTTGGGTTGGTGTCGGTCGGCGATAACTGTTCAGCCAACAATAACTACGGAGGGGCATTTTCATTGTCGATTGCTACGGTCCCCTCAGCGTAGCAAATGTAGGTTTTTAGTACCTACCGATAGCGGCAATTAAGCCGTGTTTTTAATCTTAATTCTGTGTTTACTTTTTAACGCGTGCCTGTATTATCAATTGGACTTCTTCGCGTTCATCTTGCGTTAGACCTTCTGTTCTCTCTTTCGCAATAAGCGCGTTTAAACGTTCATCCATTGCGGTTAAAAAAAGATGATCTAACGTGTCTGTAAAGGTTTTCTCTGCAATCTCATCTATATCTATATCGTTCCACATTGCCAATTTTTCAAGCTGTTTACCGAATTTATTCTCTCTATAGAGTTCGATAATCTGTCCCGTATTCAGACCAGGTTGTGCTTGGCAAACAGAAACTAATTCAATAAAAAGTGATAGACCTGCAATTTTTTCTGTACTTAATCCCTCGAGAGGGGGCACTAATTTAGAGAATTCTGGGTTTTGTATCAATAGGGCAATCAATATACGCATCGGCGTTGTGCGTAATTTTGTCGGTTGATACGATAACTCGTGATTAACCGGCGTTCTACCAAATAAACGATCCATTTGCTCAATATCGGGATTCCCCGTTAAGCTTCCAAGCTCTCTTAATAAATATAGACGTAAAGTTTCACTTGGGATCTTATCTATTAATGGTCTGGCTAAACTATATAGCTTACCATTGCCTTCTTGAGTACTTAGATCCACTTGAGGAACGAGTGAATCAAATAAAAATTCTGATAATGAATGTGCTTGTTCCATACGCTTTTCAAAAGCTTCTTTACCTTCACGACGAACCAATGAATCAGGATCATCACTTTCAGGTAAAAACATAAAACGTAAAGAGCGACCATCATTTAAAAAAGGAAGGGCGGTTTCTAATGCTCGCCATGCGGCATCACGTCCAGCTCTGTCTCCATCATAGCAGCAAATAATGTTATCCGTTGTCCGAAAGAGCAACTGAATATGTTCTGCTGTGGTGGAAGTTCCTAATGAGGCAACGGCATAATCAATACCAAACTGCGCTAATGCCACAACATCCATATAACCTTCAACAACTAATAGCTTTGTGACGTTATTATTAGATTGTTGTGCTTCATAAAGCCCGTAAAGTTGACGTCCTTTATGGAATATCTCTGTTTCTGGTGAGTTTAAGTATTTAGGTAAATCATCACCTAAAACACGTCCACCAAAGGCAATAACACGACCACGTCTATCTCGGATAGGAAACATGACTCGTTGGCGAAAACGATCATAAGTACGACCATTATCGTTAGTTATTACCATACCCGCTTCAAGAAGTAAGGCTTTATTATCGGCACTTTGACCAAAACGTTTTAGGGCGTTATCCCAACCTGCTGGTACAAATCCAATAGAAAAACGGGTAATAATATCTTCACTAAGCCCACGATGCGCAAGGTAGTTTCTTGCTTCCTGTGCATCAGGTTTATTGAGAGCGCTACTATAATACTGATTCAATTTCTCCATCACTTGATAGAGATTTTGTCTTATATGTCGTTCAATAGGGCTACTGCTTGTTCCTGATTCATAAGGAACTTCTAACCCATGCATTGCTGCTAACTCTTCAATAGTTTCGACAAAATCGAGCCTGTCGTAATTCATCAAAAAATCAATAGCATTGCCATGCGCGCCGCAACCAAAACAGTGGTAAAACTGTTTGTCGCTATTTACTGTGAAAGAGGGCGTTTTTTCATTATGAAACGGACAACACGCTGAATGATTTTTGCCTTGTTTTTTTAACGGCACGCGAGCGTCGATAAGATCGATGATATCGGTTCGAGCTAGCAAATCATTGATAAATGAACGTGGAATTCGTCCAGCCATAAGCCCTTTTACGCCTGTTGTTGAACGAGAATAAGCCGCGCTCTCAGAAGAAAGCACGGCCTTTAACTGCGACTACAGTGTCTGCATACGTTGCGGTACAAGCCGCAAAATATTAGTACAGACGAGTACGACGTGCGTTTTCGCGAGCTAATTTTTTAGCGTGACGTTTTACTGCTGATGCTTTAGCGCGTTTACGTTCAGTCGTTGGTTTTTCATAAAACTCACGACGACGAACTTCTGCTAATACGCCTGCTTTTTCACAAGAGCGTTTGAAACGACGAAGAGCAACGTCAAATGGCTCGTTTTCACGTACTTTGATTACCGGCATGTGCCTCTCACCTCAATAGAAATCGGTTTGCGCTGGCATTATTTAAGCCAGCCGACATTTAAAATGGTGCGGAATTTTACTTCAAAGCAGGGCACTTTGTAAAGAGATGCACAAAATTGAAACGCAAACTCTCACTTTTGTGTCTTTTTTGGGAGTACACAAAAAGCGACAGTCGCTAACCACACATTTAAATCACTTAAAATAGGTGAATAATTATAGACCAGAAAAAGGAATTTGTCACATGCTGGTATGTAAAAGATGTTGCGAAGGCGTATAAAATCACCGAAATAATGATACAATCGATTCATTACGCGAGTTAGCGAAGAAGAATTTGGAAGCGTCATGCGAGTTTTAGGTATTGAAACATCTTGCGATGAAACCGGTATCGCAATTTACGATGATAAAGCCGGTCTATTAGCGAATCAACTTTATAGCCAGATAAAACTGCACGCCGATTATGGTGGAGTAGTTCCTGAACTTGCTTCACGGGATCATATCCGTAAAACAGTACCGCTTATTCAAGCGGCACTGAAAGAAGCAAATCTTACAGCACAAGATATTGATGCGGTTGCTTATACTGCTGGCCCCGGTCTTGTTGGCGCGCTGCTTGTAGGTGCAACTATTGGGCGCTCATTGGCTTTTGCGTGGGATGTTCCTGCGATTCCTGTTCATCATATGGAAGGTCATTTATTGGCACCAATGCTTGAAGAGAAAACACCAGAGTTTCCATTTGTGGCACTTTTGGTTTCTGGTGGGCATACACAGTTAATTAGCGTAACAGGAATTGGCGAATACACCTTATTAGGTGAATCTATTGATGATGCTGCTGGTGAAGCTTTTGATAAAACAGCAAAACTGTTGGGATTAGATTACCCTGGCGGCCCCGTTTTATCGAAAATGGCGCAACAAGGCACAGAAGGTCGCTTTGTCTTTCCTCGCCCAATGACAGATAGACCGGGACTTGATTTTAGTTTCTCAGGGTTAAAAACCTTTGCGGCTAATACTATTCGTCAAAATGATGATTCAGACCAAACTCGCGCTGATATTGCACGGGCATTTGAAGATGCGGTGGTTGATACGCTTGCGATAAAATGTCGTAGAGCTTTAGAACAAACAGGCTTTAAACGTTTAGTGATGGCAGGTGGTGTAAGTGCTAATCGTACATTACGTGCAAAAATGGAAGCCGTAATGAAGCAATTAGGTGGCGAAGTTTTTTATGCGCGTCCTGAATTGTGTACTGATAATGGTGCAATGATTGCACTAGCGGGAATGATCCGCTTTAAAGGCGGTACAGAAGGCCCATTAAGCGTAACAGTAAGACCGCGTTGGCCTTTAGCTGAGTTGCCAGCGCTTGAAAATAAGTAGCGCGTTAGTAGTAAAAGAAAAGCCACTGAAAAGTGGCTTTTTTATCCATTCTATCTTTACGATTTGGTGAGATTAATCTTCTTTTTCTTGCTCTTTAGCTTCTTGAATAATCTCTTTTTCTGTTTTTTCAGTCTTTTTCTTTAATTTATGCCAGATTCGGCTCTCTTGACCACGCCATAAACGTTGAATATTGTCGTGATGACGGTAAAGTACCAGACATGATAATAAAGCAACGGGATAAGTGAATTCTGGTTTAAACCACCAAACATAAAAAGGGGCAAGCAGTGCGCTGATAATCGCACCAAGCGATGAATAGCCACTCAGTAAGACGGTGAGTAACCATGTTCCTGCGATAAGCCCACTTAAATCCCAACCAATGGCGGCGATAGCACCAAATGCAGTGGCTACGCCTTTTCCGCCTTTAAAGTGGAAAAAAACAGGATAAATATGACCTAGACAAGCCGCTATTGCGACAATGCCGAGGTAAAAAGGAGGCACATTTAAGTAATAGGCGAGCCAAACAGGGATCATCCCTTTGAGGACGTCACAAATAAGAACGGCTGCAGCGGCTGCCTTTCCTCCAATACGTAGGACGTTAGTTGCTCCGGGATTACCAGAGCCAAATTTTCTTGGATCAGGGAGTCTTGCCAGTCGGCAAATCAATATCGCGCTGGAGATTGAGCCGCACAAGTAGGCGAAGATGATCATTCCAAGTGCGTTAGCACTCATTTGTATTCTCCAATGTTTATGTAAGTTCGTTAGGCATGTATGGATAATACGCATATTTCATCGGAAGTGGTATCCGATGAGCAGAAAAAATAAGAGATGACGTGATGGATATCGTATTTATTGAGCAATTATCAGTAATAACCACAATCGGTGTTTATGATTGGGAAAAAACCATAAAACAAAAATTAGTGTTCGATATCGAAATGGAATGGGATAACAAACGCGCATCCCAAACTGATGATGTGGTTCATTGTTTAGATTATGCCAGTGTGAGCAATGCAATTATCGACTATGTTGAGACTCGACGTTTTGAATTAGTTGAACGAGTTGCCGAAGAAGTGGCACAGCTATTGATAACGCAATTTGCTGTACCAAGAGTAAAAATTAAATTAGCGAAGCCCGGAGCGGTTGCACAAGCCACAAACGTAGGTGTGATTATTGAGCGTAAAGCTTAATTAGTGCTGCTCCTGATTAAGTCGCGATTTCCATTTTATAATCGCGACTTCTCGTTGCTTGGTTAGTGCATCTCGTATTGCACTTCCTTTTAATCCACTTTCAATGATGGGCTTGATATCCACATTATTTGCAACAGCGAAAGCTTGGCAAAGAAACGTGCGTTGTGGGTAAACGAGATTTTCTAATCCTTTGCGTCCTCTTGCATCAGCCTCACTCACCATAGCTAATTGCTCAACGCGTTCAGGTTTTCGCCATGCATCAATAGCATCAAATAAGCGTATTATTTTAGAAGGGCGCATTCTATCAATACGATGGATATGATCATGAAATCTTGCCGTTAAGCGTGCCAGATCACGGATATGATTAGGAATGCGATAACGTTGGCACAAGGCTTCAACTAAAGGAACACCGGCTGGACCGTGTCCATGGTGATGAGGCCAATTTTCAGGAGGTGTTAATCCTTTACCCAGATCATGACATAAGGCACTAAAGCGCACCGCAATATCGTCTGTTAATTGGCTGGCGATATTAAGTACCATCATGGCATGAATGCCAGTGTCGATTTCTGGGTGCCATTTTTCAGGCGCAGGCACACCAAACAACGCATCAATTTCAGGAAAAAGAACGTTTAAAGCACCACATTGACGTAAAACTTCAAAATAGACTTGAGGCGCGTGGCTCTCAAGGGCTTTTTCAGTCTCTTTCCAAACACGTTCTGCAGTCAATGCATTTAATTCACCACTTTGTGCCATTGTCTTCATTAATTGCAGTGTTTCAGGTGCAACATTAAATCCTAAAGGCGCAAACCGTGCCGCAAAACGTGCAACTCGCAAAACTCTTAACGGATCTTCTGAAAATGCCTCAGAAACATGGCGCAGTTGTCTCGCATTGATATCATCTATACCGTGGTAAGGATCGACATATTTACCATCAGCAGAATAAGCAATGGCATTAATGGTGAGATCACGACGCGCAAGATCGTCTTCTAGCGTGACATCCGGTGCTGCATAACAAGTGAACCCCGTGTAACCTGAGCCTGATTTTCGTTCCGTACGCGCAAGGGCATATTCTTCATGAGTATCTGGATGAAGAAAAACAGGAAAATCTTTGCCTACTTGTTGATAGCCTTGTTGTAACAGCATTTCAGGTGTTGCACCAACAACAACCCAATCTCTGTCTTTTACTGGTATCTGTAACAGTTGGTCGCGCACAGCGCCACCAACAAGGTATATATTCACGGGATCACTGTTCCTTTGACTGGATATTAGTTCATCCAACGATCATTACGTTTACGACGACGCGGAATAATATGTGGAAGGATCAGACCAAAAACAAGACCCGCGCCAGCAACACCACCGCCATACATAAACCACTGTAAGATGATATCGCGTTGTCTATCATCTAATTGTTGATTAGCAAAATCGAGTTTTTTCTCTGCGACAGCGAGCTTTGTTCTCATTTGTTCATTTTCTTTTTTCAAGCCATTGATAATGTCATCGCTGTTTGAAACTTTATTTTGCATATCAGTGGTACGTTGGTTCCAGCTTTGGTCGATATTCGCCAGTTTATCGCGTAGTGTTTGGATCTCTTTTTCCATAGCAGGAATGCGAGTACGCATGCTTGGTTGGGCGCTGAGTTGGCTTTCTGGTAACCAAACGGTACGATCTTTATCGTCTTTAATCTGTACATAACCCGTTGCTGCGTTACGAGAAAGTACAGTAACGGTTGAACCAGAATTTAAAGAGCCAACAATTCGATACTGATTTCCTGGTCCACTGTGTACATAAGTGGATAGTTCATCGGAAACATAACGAGTTTCTGCGTGTGAGCTTAGAGAAACGCCTAAGCCAAGTAAGGAAAGAAAAAGTAAGGGTAATTTTCGCATTATGTTTTCAACTTTTTTATCTATACAAGAGAATATTTTTACTGATACTAAAGAGTAAAGTTTGCGTAAGCAAATAGTAAACCAGAATGAGAACACTCTTAACTGGTAGAATATAGGGATAATCTGCCTTTTATTCATTATTGTTATTAGGCTATCACTTGCAAAATGAAAATGCGTCAAATATTTTACTAATCAATTGATTTACTTAAGGGAAATAGAATGAGCCAATTAGAAACTGAACTCAAAATGAGTGCCATACCTGCCGCTATTCCTCACATTATTCAGCGCATTCTGACTCTACCTCATCAGCACACTGCCCCTAAAAAGCTGACTAATCTTTACTTTGAAACCGCAGATAATCAAATTCGCCGTTGGGATATGGGGCTGCGTATTCGTGGTGTTGATGATAGTTATGAAATGACAATTAAAACAGCTGGTAAAGTCGTTGCAGGTTTGCATCAACGTCCAGAATATAACGTGGAATTAGTTCAACCTAAATTAGATTTAACCCGCTTCCCCGCAGAGATCTGGCCTGAAAATACCGATCTTACTCTATTAGAAACGCAACTTGATGTGCTGTTTAATACTGATTTTTATCGCGAAATCTGGCTGGTGGATTTTCAAGATAGCCAAATTGAAGTGGTGTTAGATAAAGGCGCTATTCGCACTCATCAATATGAGTTGCCAATTGAAGAGTTCGAGTTAGAACTCAAAAAGGGTCATGTATCAGATGTTATCGCATTAGCGACTTATTTAGGTGAAAAGGGCGGATTACGTCTTGCTTCTCGCAGTAAAGCGGCTCGAGGCTATTATTTGGCGAAAGATAAACCTGCATTATCGTTGAGTGTGGTTAATCTTTCTCCTAGTGATACAACGGCTCAACAATTGACTAAATGGTTAAGTGCGATACAGGCATTGGAAGAAGCGATTTTTGCCAATCCGACGCCACCGACAATTACCATGCCTGCCATGTTGGCGTTATTTTCAGATTGGTGCAAAAAACAGTCTGATTTACCTGGTTCTATGGAACAATCACTCAATGCGATTTCGCCGTTAACATTTACAACAGCAACCGACTATTATCATGTTTTATGGTTGAATTTTAAGTTATCTTCTATGGCGTGGTTACTGTCTATTGCTTAATTTCCTGACAACTTGAGAGTCTATTTATGTCTGTTATCGGTGTATTTGAACAATTGTGGAATAAAGCGCAGTGTGGGTTCTCTTCTCAATTGAATGCGTTAGCGCCTTTTTGTGAACAAGAACAACAGTTTTTGGCTTTTAGCCCCTTTGCAACAGAGCATTTGCGCGTTAATCCTCAATGGTTGACTGATATCAGGCAAAATCCACCAACGAGTGTGGAATGGCAGACTTATGAGCCTCAATTGACAGCAAAATTAGCCAATATTGATAATGAAGATGACGTTATGCGAGTTTTACGCCAATTTCGTCATCAACAATTAGTGCGCATTGCATGGCTACAATTTTTTCAATTAGGCGATATTCCTTGTGTGCTAAAGCATTTGAGTGTCTTAGCCGAGACATTAATTTGTGTCGCGAGAGATACGCTTTATCAGCAATGTTGCCAACAATGGGGAACGCCTTGTGATAATGAGGGAAAACCTCAGCCATTACTGATTTTAGGAATGGGAAAACTAGGTGGATTTGAGCTTAATTTTTCTTCTGATATCGATTTAATTTTTGCCTATCCTGAAAATGGATTTACGCAAGGTGGACGTCGAGAATTAGATAATGCACAGTTTTTTACTCGCTTAGGTCAAAAGCTGATTAAGGCACTGGATCAACATACCATTGATGGGTTTGTTTATCGTGTTGATATGCGATTACGTCCTTTTGGAGAAAGTGGACCTTTGGTAATGAGCTTTGCAGCACTGGAAGATTATTATCAAGAGCAAGGGCGTGATTGGGAACGCTATGCGATGATCAAAGCGCGTGTTTTAGGTGCAGAAAAGAAAGAGTATTGCCAAGTTTTACGGCAAATGTTGCGTCCTTTTGTGTATCGTCGTTATATTGATTTTAGTGTTATTCAATCACTTAGAAATATGAAATCCATGATAAGTCGCGAAGTTCGTCGTCGTGGAATGATTGATAATATAAAATTAGGCTCTGGTGGTATTCGTGAAATTGAATTTATTACGCAAGTTTTCCAGCTAATTCGCGGTGGTAGAGAGCCTGAACTTCAAAGTAATTCATTATTAACGGTGCTTAACGTTATTGCGAAACTTGAATTACTCACCACAGAAGAAACGGCACAATTGGCTGAAAGCTACCTTTTTCTGCGTCAATTAGAAAATCTTTTGCAGTCTATTGGTGATCAGCAAACCCAAACGTTGCCAGACACACTAGAAGATAAAGCCAGATTGACCTTGGCAATGGGATTTGATGATTGGGATACGCTTTATCAAGAAATTAACCACAAGATGCAGGCTGTTTCCGTCATTTTCACGCAATTAATTGGTGAAGAAGATGAAAACGACGATGAAGATGATATCTCTGAATTTAAGCGTCTTTGGTTACTTGGTCGCTTGCCTGAAACGTCGTCATTATTTCATGAAACATTAACCAGTGAAGCGCTTGAAGCAATAAATCAGACGTTGCAGAATTTTCGCCAAGATATTGGCAAACGAACAATAGGGCCAAGAGGGCGTGATGTTCTTGATGCCTTAATGCCAAAACTATTGGCTAAAATTTGCCAGCAACCTCAAACGTTAGTGACGCTACAACGCGTGACCCCTTTGCTATTAAGCATTGTGAGTCGCACAACGTATTTAGAGCTAATGCAAGAATCGGATGAAGTTTTAACGCATGTGATACGACTCTGTGCGGCATCTCCGATGATCGCTGAACAATTAGCGCTTCATCCTTTATTATTAGATGAATTACTTGATCCCAACTCTCTCTATCAGCCCCTGCCTTTAGATGCCTATCGTGATGAACTACGTCAATATTTATTACGAGTGCCAGAAGAAGATGAAGAGCAACGACTAGAAGCTTTACGCCAATTTAAACAAGCTCAATTATTACGTATTGCCGCTGAAGATATTACGGGTGTATTGCCTGTAATGAAGGTTAGCGACCACTTAACCTATTTAGCTGAAGCTATTATTCATGCGGTTGTTCATCAAGCTTGGTCATATATGGTGAAACGTTATGGTGAACCTGAACATTTAGCTCATCGTGATGGACTGGGTTTTGCGGTGATTGGATACGGCAAATTGGGGGGATGGGAGTTAGGATATAGCTCTGATCTGGACTTAGTATTTTTATTAGATTGTCCAATAAATACTGTGACAACAGGGGCAAAACAGATTGATGCTCGCCAGTTTTATCTGCGTTTGGCACAGCGTATTATCCATTTGTTTAGTACCAGAACATCTTCTGGCGTGTTATATGAAGTTGATGCGCGTTTACGCCCTTCGGGGGAATCCGGCATGTTGGTTAGTACTATTCAAGCTTTTGATGAATATCAGAAAAATGAAGCTTGGACTTGGGAGCATCAAGCTTTAATTCGCGCTAGAATGATTTATGGCGATGATAAATTACAACAGATGTTTTCACGTATTCGCCATGAAACGTTATGTCTTTCTCGTGATGCTGATGTGTTACAAAATGAAGTACGCGATATGCGTAAAAAAATGGTGCAACATCTTGCACCAACCCAAGCTGATAAGTTTGATTTAAAAACCTCATCTGGCGGTATTACTGATATTGAATTTATCGCGCAATATTTAGTCTTGCGTTTTTCTCACCAATATCCGGCTTTAACGCGTTGGTCTGACAATGTGCGTATTTTTGAACTCATGGCAAAACATCAAGTGATGGATGAGGATGAAGCTCTCGCTTTAATACATGCTTATGTCATATTGCGTAATGAATTGCATCATCTGGCTCTACAAGCATTGCCTGCCATTGTGGATAATCATTGTTTTATCGCAGAGCGAGAGTGTGTATTAAAAAGCAAATTGAAGTGGCTTGGTGAACAAGAGTAATGGTTTGTTGGCATGAAGTCTTATGTGTATCTCTTTTTGCCTAACAAGTTATGGTATTATTTCGGCTTATTTTGAAAATAAATGTGGAGTATGGGATGAAAGTAACGCTGCCGGATTTTAATAAGGCCAATGTGTTGGTTGTCGGTGACGTCATGTTAGACCGCTATTGGTATGGCCCAACAAGTCGAATTTCACCAGAAGCCCCGGTGCCAGTGGTTAAAGTGGATACCACAGAAGAGCGACCAGGCGGTGCCGCAAACGTTGCGATGAATATTGCGTCTCTTGGTGCTAATTCGCGTTTAGTGGGTTTAACAGGTATTGATGAAGCTGCAAAAGCATTGAGCAATACATTAAATCAGGTCAATGTGCGTTGTGATTTTGTCTCTGTTGCGACACACCCAACGATCACTAAATTACGTGTTCTTTCTCGTAATCAGCAATTAATCCGTCTTGATTTTGAAGAAGGGTTTAGCAATGTTGATCCTCAACCTATTTATGAGCGTATTCAGCAAGCATTACCTTCTATTGGTGCATTGATTTTATCCGATTACGCCAAAGGGGCGCTTTCTCATGTTCAAGAGATGATCCAACTGGCGAAAAAAGCCGGTGTGCCTGTATTAATCGATCCTAAGGGATCAGATTTTGAGCGTTATCGTGGTGCGACGCTATTAACGCCAAATATGTCTGAATTTGAACAAGTGGTTGGTGTTTGTAAAACCGATGATGAGCTGGTGGAAAAAGGGACTCAATTAGTTCGAGATTTAGATCTTGAAGCGTTGCTGATCACTCGATCAGAGCGTGGAATGAGCTTACTTCGTGCTAATGAAGCGCCATTGCATTTACCAACTCAAGCACAAGAAGTTTATGATGTAACTGGTGCTGGTGATACGGTCATTGGCGTATTAGCAACCTCTTTAGCTGCTGGTAAACCTTTAGCTGAAGCCTGTTTCCTTGCTAACGCCGCAGCAGGCGTTGTTGTGGGTAAATTAGGGACATCAACGGTGTCTCCTATAGAGCTTGAAAATGCTATTCGTGGTCGTTCTGACAACGGGTTTGGCATGATGGAAGAAGAACAATTAAAACAAGCTGTCGAATTGGCGCGCCAGCGCGGTGAGCGTATTGTGATGACAAATGGCTGTTTTGATATTCTTCATGCAGGGCACGTTAGCTATTTAGCGAATGCACGCAAATTAGGTGATCGCCTTATTGTTGCGGTAAATAGTGATGCGTCTACTAAGCGCTTAAAAGGTGAAAGTCGCCCTGTTAACCCATTAGAACAGCGTATGACTGTGTTAGGCGCATTAGGTGCCGTCGATTGGGTTGTTGCGTTTGAAGAAGATACTCCACAGCGCTTAATTGCCTCTGTATTACCGGATATCTTAGTTAAAGGTGGCGACTATAAGCCAGAAGACATTGCAGGTAGCAAAGAAGTTTGGGCTGCAGGTGGTGAAGTAAAAGTGCTGAATTTTGAAGACGGTATTTCTACAACAAATATTATTAATGCGATTAAAAAGAAATAATGGCATTTATAAAAATGAAAGGCACTCTTCGGAGTGCTTTTTTTTGCTGTCATCACAACAAATACAATTATTAATAATGAAGCTTTAATCTTATTTTATATTAATGATTATTGTTCTCGTTTTAAATGATACTCAACAATATAATCTTGGGTATTTCTATACATTATTGAGTAATTAATATAATCACCATGAATACTGTATGATAATGTGCTGAGCCTTAATATAGGAATGTTATTCTCTATTTTTAATAATTGACAAATATTGTTATCTGGCATAATTGGGTGAAAAGTTTCGTAACTTCCCGCTATTTTTATTTGACAAATATTTTCAATAAAATCAAATTTAGAACCTTCTAAATGAGTTAATGTTAAATTACTAAAATATTTTACGGGCATATAACTGTCTTCAACAATAAGCGGTTTATTGTCAACATAACGTATTCTTCTTGAATAAAAAATACGTTCATTTGATTTTATGCGCAATTTACTGGAAATAGACAAAGGGCAGGGAATAACACTAAACTCTATCACTTCGCTTCTTACGTTGTGAGCCGTATTAGCCATTAATTCGACAAAGCCTTTTAGGCTAGCATTTTCATGATGGACATCTTTTTCTTTAATATAAGTCCCTGAGCCATGTTTTCGTTCTAATAATCCTGCAATAACTAATAAATCTACCGCTTTACGTATTGTCATTCTTGATGCGTTGTATTGTTGCGCTAATGTTTTTTCTGCGGGTAGTGGGTCGCCAATTTGATATCCGGCAGAATTTATTTGAACTCTTAGGCTTTTTGCAATGTCTTTATAGATCATTTTTATACCTCTTTTTATTTTAAAAACTGGCTTGTTCTATTTAATTTATATGAATCTAATCTTTTGATATATAGCACGATCATTTATACCTTTAAAATGTGAACGTTATCAAAAAATAAAAACTGATCTACCTTTTAACTAAAAAGTAGATCACTTAGCGTGAAAGATTAGTATGAATTAGATCACGAATAGTTCATTTTGGATGAGGGAATAAAGAGAAAAGAACCTAATCTAATTTCACAGAAGAAATATAAATTAAAGAGCATGTCATTTCAGTAGCAGTAAATAAGAGGATATTTTTATGCTCAGTCAAATACAAAGATTTGGTGGAGCCATGTTTACCCCTGTCCTGCTATTTCCTTTTGCAGGTATTGTTGTAGGCATTGCAATTCTATTACAGAATCCATTATTTATTAGTGAAGATTTATTAAGACCCGATAGTTTATTCGCTCAAATTGTTCATATTATTGAAGAGGGGGGATGGACGGTTTTTCGTAATATGCCTCTTATTTTTGCAATTGGTTTGCCTATAGGTTTAGCTAAAACTGCACAAGCAAGAGCTTGCCTTGCTGTTATGGTGAGTTTTCTCACTTGGAATTATTTTATTAATGCAATGGGAATTGTTTGGGGCAGTTATTTTGGCATAGACTTTACAAATGAAGTTGGTGGAAATAGTGGCCTTACAATGATTGCTGGTATTAAAACATTAGATACCAGTATTATTGGTGCAATTATTATCGCTGGCATTGTCACTGGGATACATAATCGTTATTTCGATAAACAACTTCCTGTGTTTCTAGGTATATTTCAGGGAACATCTTATGTTGTATTAATTAGTTTTTTTATGATGTTACCGTTAGCGTGGATAACGTTATTTTTCTGGCCTAAAGTACAAATTGGTATTCAATCTTTGCAAGTATTTATGGTTGAATCAGGCTCTTTGGGGGTTTGGATATATACCTTTCTTGAGCGTATTTTAATTCCTACTGGTTTACATCACTTTATTTACGGACCTTTTATTTTTGGCCCTGCAGTCACTGAACATGGTATTCAGGTTGATTGGGCTAGAAATATGCAATATTTCAGTCAAAGTACCCAATCTTTAAAAGAGTTATTTCCTGAAGGTGGTTTTGCGCTACATGGTAATAGCAAAGTCTTTGGTTCTATTGGTATAGCGCTTGCTCTTTATTTTACTGCGGCACCTAAAAACAGAGCTAAAATTGCTGGCTTACTTATACCTTCTGCATTGACCGCTGTATTTGTGGGAATAACAGAACCCTTAGAATTCACATTCTTATTTATCTCACCATT
This sequence comes from Ardaris minthe, assembly GCA_018244935.1. Classification (NCBI taxonomy): domain Eukaryota; kingdom Metazoa; phylum Arthropoda; class Insecta; order Lepidoptera; family Hesperiidae; genus Ardaris; species Ardaris minthe. Next base: position 7,498 of record DWTR01000048.1, on the reverse strand, counting down.
ATTATTTGCGATCCATGCCGTACTTGCAGCTACCTTAGCGACGACACTTTATCACTTTGGGGTTGTGGGCAATATGGGCGGAGGGATCATCGATAATTTCCTCCCTATGAATTGGATCCCCATGTTTCATAACCATTACGGAATGATTATTACGCAAATAGTTATAGGTCTTATTTTTACAATAATTTGGTTTGTGGTGTTTAGAACATTAATTATCAAACTTAATTTAAAAACACCGGGTCGTGAAGAAGATGACGAAGAGATCAAACTATATAGCAAAGAAGATTATAAAAATAAGAAATCACAGTCTTTAGATAATTCAAAAATAGCAAAAGAAGACCGCAAACTTGCACTGCCTAAAGGCATTCTTGAAGGCTTGGGAGGAAGTGTAAATATCAAATCTTTAAATAACTGTGCAACCCGTTTACGTATTGAAGTTATCGATAGCGAATTAGTTGAAACAGATGCCTATTTTAAACGGCTCGGTGTACATGGTGTAGTGCGTAAAGGTCATGCATTACAAATCATTATCGGGCTACACGTTTCTCAAGTGAGAGACAAGATTGAACAATTAATGAAAGAAGATACACAAAAAATCACCTTGTCGGAGGCTATATAATGAAGAAGTTCTCAGTCGTAATTGCAGGTGGCGGAAGTACATTTACACCCGGTATTATTTTGATGCTACTGGAAAATTTAAAACGTTTTCCATTAAGAGCCATCAAATTTTATGACAATGATGCCGAGCGGCAAGAAACTATTGCTAAAGCTTGTGAAATAATTCTTACTGAAAAAGCACCTGAAATTGAGTTTTGTTATACCACTGATCCTAAAACAGCTTTTACTGATGTTGATTTTGTGATGGCGCATATCCGTGTCGGTAAATACCCAATGCGTGAAAAAGATGAAAAAATTCCTTTACGTCATGGTGTGTTAGGGCAAGAAACGTGTGGACCTGGTGGTATTGCTTATGGCATGCGTTCTATTGGTGGCGTGTTAGAATTGGTTGAGTATATGGAAAAATATTCACCAAACGCATGGATGTTAAATTATTCTAATCCAGCAGCTATTGTCGCTGAAGCTACCCGCCGTTTAAAACCCAATGCCAAAATCTTAAATATCTGCGATATGCCAATTGGTATTGAATCACGCATGGCACAAATTGCAGGATTAAAATCACGTAAAGAGATGCGTGTCCGTTATTATGGCTTAAATCATTTTGGCTGGTGGACGCAAGTTGAAGATTTACAAGGTAATGATCTATTACCGATTATCAGAAAGCATGTTGCAGAATATGGATATATTCCAAAAGTGGCGGGGGAGCCTGTTGAAGCAAGCTGGAATGATACCTTTGGTAAAGCAAAAGATGTATGGGCATTAGATCCAGATACGATGCCGAATACTTACTTGAAGTATTATCTATTCCCTGATTATGTTGTTGAGCATTCTGATCCTAACCATACGCGAGCGAATGAAGTGATGGAGCACAGAGAAAAGAATGTTTTTAGCGCGTGTCGTGCAATTACAGCTGCGGGTAAATCATCTGCTGGTCATCTTGAGATAGATGAACATGCTTCTTATATTGTCGATCTTGCAACGGCTATTGCGTTTAATACGCAAGAAAGAATGTTACTGATCGTTCCTAATAATGGATCAATTATTAATTTTGATCCTGAGGCAATGGTTGAGATCCCTTGTATTGTCGGAAGCCATGGGCCAGAGCCTTTAGTTATGGGTAAAATTCCATTATTCCAAAAAGGGATGATGGGCCAACAAGTTGCAGTTGAAAAATTAGTGGTAGAAGCGTGGATTGAAAAGTCATATTTGAAACTTTGGCAGGCTATTACAATGTCCAAAACGGTGCCAAGCGCGACTGTCGCAAAAGCAATTCTAGATGATTTAATTGAAGTTAATAAAGACTATTGGCCAGAGTTAAAATAGTGATTAATTAACTTTTTATATCTAAAAAATAACCCTGTGTCTTTGTTAGATACAGGGTTTTTTGCTTTATGACTAAACTTAAATAAGCAATAAGTTGAATAGATTAAGCTTTATTGTCAGGTTGAGTTTCTACCACAATTTCAACTTCTTCAACTTCAGTTTGAGGTTTTTCCAGTAGACCTGCTTCTAACTCATTTAAACGCTGTTCTAAACGGGTCAGTTTTTCACGAGTACGTAATAAGACTTGTGTTTGTACATCAAACTCTTCGCGATTGACTAAATCCAATTTGTTTAATTGAGATTGCAGAACAGTGCGGATTTTTTTATCAATATCATCACCAAAATCTTTAATACCCTGAGGTAGAACGTTTTGGATTTGGCGCGCGACTTGTTCAAGTTTTTTCGGGTCCAACATGGGAAGTCCTCACAAATAAAATAGAAAGCTGAGGCTAAGTGTAATATGAGGACAGAGGGAATTAAACCAGATATCAATATTATTGTTACTTTTTTATTATAAATCGTTAAATAACCGTATGTCATAAAACGATTATGTGATGAAACAGAGATTGTCGCCGATTGATGATTGCCTCTTATAATTTTAAAGCGTATAGTTTCACCGTTAATCTCAGGGCGGGGTGAAAGTCCCCACCGGCGGTAAATACCTAAATACTTGGGTAAAGCCCGCGAGCGCTTTGTGTTGCCATTGTAATGCAAAGGTCAGCAGATCCAGTGCGATTCTGGAGCCGACAGTTAAAGTCTGGATGGGAGAGAATAAAATAGCATCAGTAGGATCATTGTATCCATTCCTGTTGTTTCTGCTTGTGTGTTTATTAAGCAGAGATCCACTCCTAAGACTGCCCTGATTCTGGTAACTTTCATTAATTATTGAGGTTTTTTTACCATGAATCAGACGCTACTTTCCGAATTCGGTAATCCATTTGAGCGTGTTGAACTTGCTCTAGAAGCCCTTCGTGCTGGTAAAGGCGTGATGGTGCTCGACGACGAGAACCGTGAAAATGAAGGCGATATGGTTTTCGCAGCAGAAACGATGACCACAGAACAAATGGCGATGTCTATTCGTCATGGCAGTGGCATTGTTTGTTTATGCATTACAGAAGAACGCCGTCAACAACTTGATTTGCCTATGATGGTGGAAAATAACACCAGTCATTTCCATACCGCGTTTACGGTAACAATTGAAGCGGCACAAGGTGTTACAACGGGTGTTTCAGCATCAGATCGTTTAACCACAGTACGTGCAGCAGCGGCTGATAATGCAAAACCAAGTGATTTAAATCGTCCAGGTCACGTATTCCCATTACGAGGCCAATCAGGTGGTGTGTTAACGCGTGGCGGACATACTGAAGCGTCGATTGATTTAGCAACGCTAGCTGGTTTTAAACCCGTTGCAGTGTTATGCGAATTAACAAATGACGATGGCACAATGGCAAGAGCGCCAGAAGTGATCACTTTTGCTAAAAAGCACAATATGCCAGTGTTAACGATTGAAGATTTAGTGGCTTATCGTCTTCGTGAGGAGAAAAAAGCTGGCTGAAATTAACATGTTATAAACGACACTGAAAACACACACACACTTATATCAAGCCACTTAAGGAGACTTAGGTGGCTTTTTTCATATTTTTTGAATAACTATTTCATACTTCTTTGACTATATTTCAAGTAAGAAGGCAGTATGCTTATGTGATAAGAACACTCGCCATAAGAGGTGGTTTATGGAAACAAAAATGATGCCAGCGCTGTTTATTGGGCATGGTAGCCCAATGAATGTATTAGAAGATAATACATATACTCGCCTCTGGTCAAAATTAGGGGAAAAACTTCCTCAACCTAAAGCGATTTTAGTGATTTCTGCCCATTGGTATACTGATGGAACTTATGTGACGGCAATGTCACAACCAAAGACAATTCATGATTTTTATGGATTTCCACCAGAATTGTATGCAATAGAATACCCAGCGCGAGGCTCGATAGGTTTAGCCGCGCTGATTGAAGATCTTATTGATCCGATTAAATTAAAACTCGATATGGATCAATGGGGATTAGATCATGGTAGTTGGGGAATACTTGAAAAAATGTATCCCAAGGCAAATATTCCTGTTGTTCAATTAAGCATTGATGCGCGTCAATCAGCACAATGGCACTACGAATTAGGTCAAAAATTAGTTGAGTTGCGTAAAGAAGGCGTCTTAATTATTGGTAGCGGTAATATTGTTCATAACTTAAGAATGATGGATTGGCAAAACAGTGATGCAACGCCTTATTCTTGGGCGCTTTCGTTTAGTGAAGCAATAGAAAGTAGCTTGCAAAGTGACAAAGAGCCAACTGACCTCTTTACGATTTTATCAACGGAAGAAGGGCGATTGTCTCATCCAACGGCAGAGCATTTTTTACCTGCGTTATACCTATTAGGTTTAAAACAAGAAGGTGAAAAAGTAACATTACTGAATAATGATATTGTTAATAAATCGCTCAGTATGATGACATTTCAAATTGGATAAGATTGTTCTATAAAACCAATTTATAAAATCTAAAGGTCAAATTCACTTTTATAGAATTTGACCTTTTTTATATTAAATATAATGTATCGACTCATTATATTTCCCTCATTGTTGATCTTTCCAATTTTCTATATAGATATAATAAATACTTTTAACCTTTTGTTTATATTGGTTTTATTTTTATAAAAAGAGAATTCTGATAAGCTTTTTTAGCTCTCAATATAAATATTTCTTGTTGAGAACTTGAGTGTTGACACATGTCAACAGTTGGGGTTAAATTAAGCTTATTGGAGGTTAATGAAGAAACATCCAAATAAACATATTCAATCTGCTATTGAATATGCTTTGGCGCATGAATGGGTATGGATCGCTTCAGGTAGTCATTCGCATACATTTTGTAAACTACGTTGTGGCAATCCAGCTAATGAACATAAAAATCATCAGATAAGTATTTGGTGTACGCCATCAAATATGGAAAATCATGCTAAGCAGATAATAAGAAAGGTTAATCAGTGTTTTTGATCTTTTAGTAAATAAAGCGACTTAGGTCGCTTTTATCAGGATGGATTTAGAGGAATAACGATGCCTTTATTTAATTTTACATTAACATTATCAGGTGTATCGAGTGATATTGATGGATTGGAAGACGCTTTATTTGAGAATGGTTGTAATGATGCTTTAGTCTGCTTTTATGGGAAATCTGTATATTTAGAATTTGATAGAGATGCAAATTCATTAGATGAAGCTATCAGTTCTGCAATAATGAATGTTGAGTTAACAGGGATGAAAATAAGAGTGGAGTCTGTAGATTCTACAATGGTTGGTTTAAGTGATATTGCAGAGCTAACAGGATTAACACGACAGGCAATTGCATTATTAAAAGATGGTTTAAGAGGCGATGGAAATTTTCCTTCACCCATTCAGCGGATAAAAGGTCAATCTCCATTATGGGATTGGTCTGTTGTTGCTGATTGGTTAGAAAAAAATAATCGTTTACATAAATGTCCTGAACTTAGCCAACATGCCAAAATATTGTGTAAATGGAATTTAGCTTTACGAATAAGCAACAATGAAAATAACATTGAATTACAAGAAACTGTCGAGAAGATATTGGCGCTAAGAAGACAAATTAACGAGTAAAAACACAAACACCCCAAAGTTAAATAACCATGAGGTGTTTGAATACAGATATAATCAGTTTTAAATTAATCTAAAATAATATGTGGATAGAAGCGTGAGAGATCTTGAGTAATAAGCTCTCTATCTTCTCTAATGCAAATACCTGCGGATTGATCGTTAACCAACCAGCTACCAATTAATGTATAGCTATCACCGAATTTTGGTAGGGGATGGAAATCTTGAACAATAAAGCCTTCTTCACCGTAAGGACCATCTGCAACAGCAATATCTTTGCCATTTTCAACAATACGAATATTTGCACCTTCGCGTGAAAACAGTGGCTTGATAACATAACGTGATAATGAATCAGGCGCTTTGCCATCATAAAAATAGGCTGGTAGCAGATTTGGATGATTAGGGAACATCTCCCAAAGCATTGGTAGTAATGCTTTATTCGAGATAATACTCTTCCAAGATGGCTCCAACCAACGAATACCTGCATCAGCTAACTTAGTTGAGAAGTCTTCGCGGAACATAAATTCCCAAGGGTAAAGCTTAAACATATTGCTGATTATCTGATCTTGCAGATCAGTTAACTCACCACGTTCACCTAAACCCAGATCTTCAATAAAGACAAAATCAGTTGTTACTTCGGCTTCTTCAGCACAATCTTGTAAATATTGAACCGTACCACGATCTTCTTCCGTGTCTTGGCAACAAGACATATGCAGATAACGCATGCCGTATTGATCACGAAGCTCTGCGAATCGATCAATTAACTTCTCTTGAATGCTATTAAATTGATCAGCATTTTGCGGTAAACGGCCTGCATTGACTTGATCTTCAAGCCAGATCCATTGGAAAAAAGCAGATTCATACAACGAAGTGGGGGTATCTGCATTATTTTCTAACAATTTTGCTGGGCTTTTGCCGTCATAGGCTAAATCAAGACGTGAATAGAGAGAAGGTTGAGACGATTTCCATGAATCACGGACAAAATCCCAACAGTGACGTGGGATTTGAAAACGAGTCAGCAACTCTTCACTATTAGCCACTTTATCAGCGACTTGCAAGCACATCTGATGCAACTCTTCCGTCGTTTCTTCTAACGTTTCAACCTCTTCCATTGAGAATTGATAATAAGCATCTTCAGACCAATAAGGCTCGCCATACATTGTATGAAAGTTAAAGCCAAATTCAGTTGCTTTTTCACGCCAATCCGGGCGTTCAATGATATTTTCACGTTTCATGGTTTTAATTAACCACCTGAACGATAAGAAGATGAACCGGTAGAGCTACGGTTATTATTTGTTGCACTGGTACGTTGAGCCGCTGCTTGTCTTGAAACTGTATTACCAAAGCCGCCACGAGTTACTGTCGAGGTTGTTGATGGTTTTGGTGTCATAGCTGTTTTGGGTACGTTCATTTGACGACCACCCACCGCAGGACCATAGTTACGGCCTGTTGCGTCCACAAATTTACCATTTGCAGGGCTTGTTGGATTACGTGAACTAAACAGAGGTTGTGCTGGCGCACCTCCACCCATTAAGCGACCCATCATATAACCCGCCATTAATGGCATAAAGAAGCTACCACCGGAGTTAGCTTGAGCCATTTGTGAGCTGTCTGGGCTTAAATTATTGGCATTTTCAGTACTAACAGGCTGTCCATCAATAGATGCTGTTTGTGTACATTGTGCATCACCGAATTCAGCAACGCAGTCTTCTAACGTTGCATATTTTGGTGCTGTACGCTGTGCTTCTTGCAATGCTGTGCGATAAGAGTCCTCACACTGCGCAGCTTGTGAAGGATTTGCTTGAGCACATTCTTGTGCATTCATATACAGTGAAACTGTTTCATCGCTCTCTTCACATCCTGAAAGCGCGAATACAGCAGTGATGGCGATTGCAACAGGCGCC